>JAEQBH010007438.1:0-122088 GCA_016808115.1 Tetrastigma voinierianum | reverse complement strand
ATGAAATCTATTGTAATATGCTACCCATGGATGTTGCCCATGTTATTTTAGGTCGCCCTTGGCTTTATGATCTTAATGCTACCAATTTTGGTAAAGATAAATTTTCTTCCTTTCAGTACAAGGGTAAGAACATTATTTTAAGACTTGCCAAGCCTAAAGGTTGCAATGGTAAACGTGACATTTAAAACTTCTTGAATGGAATTTGCATATTTTAAAATGTAAGAAGTTTGAGAGATAGGGAATTGAGACTGGTATGTGCTTAGCATTAGTGGCAAAAGAGCTCTCATCTGACTTTTCCGATTGTCATGCCTGAAGTGAAGAATTTTCTAGATGATTTTTTGATATGGTAAGTCTCGATGAGTCATTTAGAGGAATCCACCATACCTTTAAGAGACATCCAACATGCATAGATTTAGTTCCAGTGCTCTAACTACCTCAACCTTCCACTTTATAAGATGAATCAAAAGAGAGAGAGGAGTTGAATAGGCAAGTAGGACTTTTCGAGAGAGGATTTGTTAGTACAGCCTTAGAGGACATGATTACATTAGTCGCTGTTGATAGATTTTTCAAGAGTGACACATTTTATTTCCTCGTGTAATAAAAACCAATGATGTTTCACATGATGCTAAATATTTTTAGAGAAAGCTTAATTGTATGGTTTGTCTCTACCTATCAGATCTTATGTGGATGTGAAATTTGTCACCATTTTGGAAAACTTCTTTGGAAATTGCTCGGGCACTACTTTGAAATTTCATCATTTTTCATCCTCAAACCCATGGTTAAACTATAGTTGTTAATCGTAGTTTTGGTGATATGCTGTGGTGTTCTGTTAGGGCAAATAGGTGCTGGATTTAATTTTGTCAATGGGCTGAGCTTGCTTATAACACCTGCGAACCGCTCAACTGCAAAAGTCCTTTTCAAATTGTTAATGGCTACTCACCCCAAGACACCCATTGATCATGTTTTTACCACCTCACATGTGTGGTATGAACTCGCAAAAATTGCAAAACATATCCATGACTTTACGCTCAGATTAGGCGAAAGATTTCTAAGTAATGAAGAGTATAACCTACACACAGAAAATTCATTCAAGGAATTTAAGTTGGTGAATATATCATGGCTCGTGATTCGTCTCCGAAAGAATTCCAAAATGTTTCAAAAAACTATGCAAGAACCATGGAACTTTATTCCTATCATTCAGAACTATGACCCAATGTACATCTTAATTTTCCTAATGACATGGAGGGTTGTTTTGCAGCTTTCTAATGTAGAGTATTTGCTACCTTATCGAGGCACTTTCGAGCTTCTTCTACTTTGCCTTATAATGTGTCCGTGAGCGTAAGCTACAAAAAGGCAACTGACCAGGTCATTCCAAACATTCTGAAGGAGATGTGATATTATCCCTACTTGATGAGTGCCATGATTTGTAATGCATTGCCATCGCTTCCTGTCAAATACATATCACCCGATTCGACATACTTGGATACGCATTATTTGATCCTCATCTTATTCTTCTGTCATTGATCGCACCTTCCTCCTATATCATTCTTAACTCAAGTTCTTTCAACCCTAGGAATGATGGTATATAGACCTACATCTAGCCTAACGAGATAGAAGTTCTGTGTTCAATTAACACGATTTTCATTATTATTAAGATTTCATTTGAATTGTGTTCTTTTGATTTAATCTGCTTAGTTATTTAATTATATTTTTTGACAACTGTTGCGCTTTTGTCTATGCTGCAACAAGATTCACACATTTTATGAGATTTAATATGATATTGAAAACCCGAGAACTTCCATTTGTTTGACTTGTTCGCTTTCTTTCAATTTTTATTTTTTGTAGCCGAGCCATCACAAAACCAATTTAATTCTCTGCTTTTTCTCAAGAAGACTTGTAGCGCGATTCTTCACATGACTCGATAAAATAAGAAACATAAAGAATAGGAGGTATATGTATCTTAGATTGAAATAAAATGTTATCGAAAGTAATTATGGAGTATTCTAAAATAAATAGTTGAATTTAATAAATTGAAAAGATCATAAACTTTTTCACGTAAAGAAACTACATTATTGCTTACTCCCTTTCTTATATACATGAGAGGTTTGTCCAAGCTTGAGAGAGTAGGTGGACAGGGGCGGAAGGAGAATGTGGAATTTTTAGAATTTTTTTACATTGAAGTTTTGTAAGCTGATCATTATCGTCCCCAATAAAACTAAAAAATTACAACTAGCGCACACCCCGATACACATTTCTGCCAAAGACACTCCACTTGCTAAAATAAAAATTCTCGTTCCACCATTATAGGTAGCTCATGTCTCTTCGCATGGTGATAGAAGCAGGTAGACAATGGTATGATCCTAGGCACGTCCATATAAGAGCTTGTCCACATCTAAATATGATGCCTAACTCCCCAATATACAGCTCCATCGATCCGTCACCTCTAAGCCGGAGCGACGGATCGATGGTCCCATCACTCACACTCTAGCTCATGACACTAATTACTAGATCCATTAGCAGTCAACCTATCCTAAGGCCTTTGAGTCAGCTTTCGCTTTATAGGTCAACGTTGTCCGTTACCCATGGTCAGTTATAATATGAATTATCAAGAATATAATCATTATATATATTAAGGTAAAAAAAATCACAATGTTTGGAAAAAATATATATTCAATAATAAAATGCACATAAATAGTGAAAAGAAAACACTTATAATAAATAAATACAATGATCTTTAGAATTACAATCAAAGCATCACTACAGCCACCCATAACATTGCCGGACACCATTAGTCCAAAATCATTATGCAACTATTACTCCTTGCTCATCATAAGATACTACAATACCTAGGTTATGTTTAGTTATGGAAAATTTTGACGAAAAATGTAAGAAAAATAAATAAAAAGGAAAATAAAATTGAAAGAGAAAAATAGAGGAAAATCAATATTTTAAAATTTAACCGCCAATAAATCAAAGTTAAGATCATTCAGCGCTCAAATTGCTTAAACCGAGCAATGGTCCACCGTCAAACTCACTGAGTGCTTCAAGTAAATATATATTTTATATTTTACTAAAATTAAAAAATAATTAAAATTATTTATCAATATATATATATGGTATATACTGACACCTCTACAAGTATAGGTTCAACATATGTGGATGAAATTTGAATTCCAGAAGCAATCTAATCCCACATTGAAAACTGACTTAAGGTACTCTGTATTATTTAAATATTCTTCCTCCCGACATGTGAAAAGCAAAGAAGGGTTGCTTGATATACACAGGAAAAGGCGTAAAAAACCTCGTGTTTTATCAAATTTCATTTATACTTTAAACTTTTTTTTATCTAAAAGTTCTATAAAGTTTTTATTCCAGATAATAAATTTAGTTCCAAGCCAAGACAGATTATGTTAAAGTGGCTAAATGACGTTAATTTGTTAGAAAGTTGCCACATTAGCGGCTGATAAGGCAAAAATCTAAGCTCTAACTATTAAAGTTCGTGGGGTTTGACCTTGGGGGAAATAACAAACCCAATGACATCAACCCCTAATTACAGTTTAGTAAATCCAAAAAAGTACGTAAGAGCAAAGAAAACCCCCTCTTCTGAAAACCATCTTGCTTTGATCTCTGTAAAAAAATAATTGTGAAAAGGTGAAATCGATCTTCCTTTCTGATAAAAAATTGCTCTGCTTTTAAGCACCGAACTCAAGGCGCATATTACGCAATTCATCAACCATAGGTGCACCCTTCTTCATTTATGTGCAATTCTTATTCTGGCAAATAGTTACATGTGTTGTTTTCCCGCTACCCCATGGTTTATATTGTTTATATAGCAAGGTTAGCAATGTTTCTATTTGGTTTATGGTCCTTGTTTTGTGTTGATCAATAACATCAATGTAACTCGTTAGTTTATCAATGGTCCCTGTTTTCAGGTTAATGTTTATTGAGTTTTTTTTAAATGGCAAGATACATGTGGCGTGTGGATGTTTGCATCATGACGGTAGATGGATATTTATGTGGATCCTATATTGCAATATGTTAGAGGAGATGTACATATTAAAGGATTTTGATGGATTTTCTACTCATTATCAATGCTAAAGATGCCTACAAATTAGAGTTACAAGAATATAGTATATTTTATGTCCTATAACCTAGAATGGAGATGAATGAAGGTCTTTTTTAGTTCAGATGATAATGGGATAAGAAAGGTAATCGAATAAGATAAATCATACACAGATGTGCCAGAGTTCTTGCAAATCATGAGGTGATGCTCTGTGAGCTTGCCCAAAGATATACCGGCTATTAATTATAGATAGATCCTCCTACAGATGAAGGTAGAGGATAATGTGGAAGCTGCAGAAGATGATGAAGTTGCTTATAATTCCTTTATGGAAAGGGAAGACATTGAAAGTGACGAGTCCTAAGATGATGATGTTGGTGAAGTGAGCAAAATATTGAATGAGTACAGATAACATTGAAGACTTAATAATGAAGTGAGGAATGACGATGATAGTGATGACAAAATGATGGATGATGATGAAGAGGTCCCTATAGACAAAAAAAGCATCCTTCTCATTTCAATGTAGAAGACCAACAACCTTACTTTAGCTTAAGAATGACATTTGCAAATCCATATGAAGTTAGGGAATCTATAAGACATTATGCTATTTCTAGGGGACTGACATTGAAGTTTGTGAAAAATGAAAAAGATAAAATAAGAGTTAAATGTGAAGACCAAATGCCCATTTGTCTTATCGTGTCAAAAGTCGCCTAACCCTAGGTAGTTGTGTAAAAACTTTAGTTCCGCACTATAATCATATAGGATTTTCACTAATCCTAACGCGACTGCAAAATTTATAGCTAAACATTACAAGAACAAAATCCTTGACAAGCATGACTACAAAATTAAGGATCTAAAAAAGGATGTCAAGAAGAATCAAGGTGAATGTCAGTATCTCCAAGTGCAAAAGGGCAAGAAGAATGGTGCTAGATGCCTATTCTAGGTCTTTTACAACTGAATATTTTGAGTTAAAGACCTATGCTGATGAAATTTTCAGAAGCAAACCAGGCTCCACAATGAAGGTGGAGATGTGTAGGGAAGACCTAAAAGAGGGGGAGGAGAATACTTAAAAGAATGCTCGTGTGTTTGTATGCATGTAAAAAGGTTGAAGGTACAGGCCTATTATAGGCTCGGGATGATAAGCAAAGACCCAATTTAAGGGTGAGCTTTGGTTGCTTTAGGAAGAGATGGGAAATAACAAAATTAAGTGAAACAAAAATGAACTAGGTTTGGTTTCTAAAATTACTGCAAGGAGAGCTAGAATTAGGAGATGGGAGTCAATTTACTTTGACATCGACATGTATGGGTATGACACTAAATTCAATTTCCATTATTTATCTTTATGTTTGAAAGGTTCTACTTATTTATATGTTATCGTTGTATTTGAATGTAGGGATTAGTGAATGTTATTATTGATGTCCCTTCTCGAGGTCGAGTATAGACAGGTGGTAAATGCCACATACTGCTTAATTAGTCTAAGACATGGGGGAGAAGAGATAAGGCAAATTTTTGAAAGGGGCAAATTTGGTCTACCTTGCGTAAAAATTTGTGGGACAACATGAGGCAACTTAGAGATGTGGAGTTTAAATGCCGCAAAGGGTATGATGAACTACCCACCACACAAGGTGCAGAGCTTACTTGGGTGAGTAGATAAATCATGGGTCAGAGATACAATATGGTGGAAAGCTTCAATGCTTAGATCCTAGAGGCTAGATATATGCCACTTAAGACAATGTTTAAGTTTATAAGGAAAAAAACTATGAACATGGTTATGTGTGACGCCCCAAAATCAAAACCCGCAACAACCCAATAACCCGCTGAATAAGCCGTGGATGCCTCAACCCGACACCAATTATGAGGACCTGGGCAGTAGTCTCCTTTGTACGTGGGAGTTTCACCAAAGGTACAAACCGTCTCTAACAAGCTGTTAACACCACACAGGTCCAAATGCGAGCAAAATAATGGCCACTTGACCTCGATCAATACTACAAATATGTCCCAACCAAATATATTACATGGTTCAAGAGTTTTACATTTCTCTTAATTCAACATATATTAAACCTTAGAATTTTAATACATGTTACATGACAACATCAAAGGCCACAAAGCTCGGGCTTTCTTCTCAAACGGGCTCTAATGAGTGTCGCCTTCGATCGCTCCATGCAATTAAATTCCGCGATCCTCGACAGTAATGAAACAAAGCCCAATAGCGATAATTTCCTACATGGGAAGGCTCTCCCCACCTAAGTGCACATGCATGGCAAACAAACATATTCAAGCAATTACGAACCTACTCGAATGTCTGTACGGACTGATCCCGTGTCTCGAGTCCTCACCGACTCCCTCACATTACCCAAGCCAATATGCGAGTAAAATAATCAGTTTTCAAAACAAAAGTTTTGCTCAAACTCACCACCGAGTTTCCTGCAGAAAAGTATTGTGAATTACCCTCCGAGCTTAATGTGTTGAGAACCTTTCCAACAATTCATGGGCTCCTCCGACGTGTAATTGTTGGACCATCTCCTAACACAATTCTCCCGGAAAATCATCCATTGAAATTCTTTTCGCAACCATGTTCGTTTTTCTTTTCTTTCATGTCATGCACTCACTCCTAATACTCTAGTAGTGCCCCAAAGGCATATAAAATGCAATGTATGTCAATTCCAACACATTCATACTTCAATATATTCACATACACATATATTAACATAATTAAATCACATAAAACATGTTATGCAAATTCACAATCATTTACACAAAAAATTGTTTCATAATGGCTAATTAACAAACACGAAAGGCAATTCATTTCAATCGCTTCAACATCTTAAAATTCACACAAAAATATTCATGTCATCATTCACGTGAACAAAGAAAACCTCGTGCCATCGCTCACGCACCACACAAAATGTGAATTTTCTCCACTTCTGCCTAAAGCTTTTTGAGACCGAAGCTACGGCTAAAACAAGCCTTTAATGTGTTCCTGTCCATTTACGGTTCTTAAACAAGGATTAACACAAGTAGGAAAAGATCTCACTGGAGTTTCGTAACTCCACTGAAATCGCCTCACTGCAACTCCTCGCCTCTGCAGAAAGAATCCCTTTTTATCAAGCCCATTAAACCGATAAATTGACGGCCAGAATCTGTAGATGACACCTTTCTCTCTAAAACTAAAACTCAGCCACTGCCCCTTTTTCTCCAAATCTCACATTTTTCTTTGTCTTTTAATTTTGGAGAAGAAGACACTATTGGCTCTTTTGTCTTTTTCCTCATTAAACATTTAAATAATGCCACTTATTCCCCTTTCTTTGATTTTTGACACTTTGCACTATCTCTACTGGCCCATTTTATCATCTCTACTCATGCAACATGTGCGCCACAATGAAGACATGCTATAGGTGACTTTGTCACATCATGTCGCTTTACTGACTCGATACCCGCGCTCGAAAAACGCAAATTCGAACGTCCTGACCCGACGAAATTCGACGGGTAGCTAGATTTCGCAAGACGATTCCAACAATGAAGTCCGTTTCATCATCCGAGATCTAAAATTTCGATTTTTACCGAAATGACTGCTTTGGTTCTTTTCCGAAAATTGGAATTTTCTCTGCCTTACATTATGTATGAAAGGTCCACAGGTGAAAAGTGTGGATCGCCTTTATTCCCGTCGTAATGAAAATTTTCAAATTAATAAAGGGATAGTAATGGCATGTAAAGTATTATTTAATGAAGATACAAGTTATGAGATTCAAGAAGGGGGATGACCCACACACTATATGTTTGGATAAGAAGACATGTACTTGTACAGCATGAGATATTTTAGGTATTCCACGGCAACATGCTATATGTGCTTTCTTGCACAATAAACAAGACCCAATTGACCAAATTTAAAGGTCATCACATTGACAAGTATAGAGCTGCTTGTAAGTTTAAGATAATGTCATTGAGAGGAAAAGGTTATACAAAATGAATCGGTATCTCCCAATTGAGCCACCTCCTATGGAAAAGAATAGAGAAAGGCCAAAGAGTAAGAGAATGAGAGAAGAGAATGAAGAAAGACCTAAACAAACTAGCACAAAACTTTCAAGAAAAGGGGTACATGTTAAATGCTCCATCCAAGTAGTTTAAAAGGACAAGACAAAGCTAGTTGCCTAAAGGTTTGTTAAGCTTATCTCTTCTTGTCTTCAATTGATGTTTAATTCATAATCTTCATTGATGTTTGTCTTTTTTTGTTTCAGAGGCAGAAACAACATAGCAGCTCACAAACATCAACTACAATTCCATCTCAAATTCCAGCTCAAAGTCAATCAAGCCAAGCTCTTACCCCTACTCATGTCACCATTATTCATGCCACCCTTGCTAACGCCTTACACATGTACCCCGCCCTCTCGCCCATGCTCCTACCCCTAATCCTACCCCTACCCTTACCCCCGTAGTTCTAGGCTATCCAAACTTTAGATTTGTGCAACCGCAAAATCAAGTTCAAGAGGTCAACCAACCAACTGTGGTGCTGAAGTGGTCTTTGTTTGATGAGAACACTAGTTCCAAGGATTTTGTGTAAAAGATTATGATTTACAAACATGTTCCTTTAGCTTTATAACACATCCATATTTATATATTTCCAATGGAATGTAAAGTGGCACAAGCTCAAGAATTGTTCACGAAGGGAGCCAAGAGGTACAAGATACCAACACATTTGGATTTGAAATGCTTAACAAATCTCAACTTAGATCAAAGAATGCTCATAAAAGACCATCAACTTCATGTGTCAATAGAAGAATAGTTGCTAGAGGTGATGGTAGACATGTTGACATGTTGACATGTCTAACATGCCTTTTATACCACCCGGGTTTGCGGAGGAGCAAAGAACTCCAAGAATTACATGACAATTGCTTGCAAAAAGGATGCTAGATTAGCAATGGAAAGCATGGAGAAACAAGCATGGAGTCACTTTCAACTAGTGGATCAATTAACCATAGAGTCACCTTCCACTAGGGTTTTGTTTGTTGGTTTTAGACATGTTTGAAAACATTATAGTTTGGAAAACTTATATTCCATTTTTGCAAACTTCTACTTCAGGTCTTGATTTTGTAAACATTATGGTTTGGACAAGTTCTAGCTCATGTCTTGATTATGTAGGTTCAAATGCTTATATCCCATTTTGTAAACTTCTATTTCAGGTCTTGATAGTTGTAAACATTATGAATTACATCAATTCCAGCTTATTAATATCATTCATTCTAGCTTACATCAATACAAAAGTAAACTTCAATACCATTGATTTTGTGAACTAGGTTTGATTACTTCGATTCCAACATGAATTCTAGCTTAATACCTACACCTAAGCTTTACATCAATACAAAATTAAAACCATACACGCTGTGAAAATAATATAACAGAGTACTGTTGAAAATAAAATCAAATCCATTGCTTTCTTATTCAATGTGCCTAAAATTACATCAACTTAATCGCATTGTCTATAATCACAAAACAAAGGCATTGCACTTAATTACATCAACACAAATGCAACAGTTAGGCAAAAATATACAAAAACAGTGCAATGAACTTTCGAAAAAACTTATTCAATTTGAAAGAGGCCTTTAGTTCTTTCAACTCCCTTCAATTCCTCTCCACTCATCGATTCCTAACTTGTCTCTAGCCTCCAATGTCTTATGTTGCTGAAATTCTTTCACGTCATCCATCCCTTCAGTTCTACATGTCCTTAATCTCTCTTTTCAAAAGCTTGTTTTCCCACTTCAATTCATCGACAACAATCTTTACCCTAGTTGACATCTTAGGATCAAGCAACATAAAAAATAAAAAATAAAAAAAAACGATATCCCCTTTCCTAACATGAGTAAAATCTCCTCCTTGGATTTGTCTCCTTCCACGAAGTCCAAAACCCAACTCTATAACCACAATGGCACAAAACCCCTTATCGCACATCTGTAGTCATTGATGTTGCCGTACACACCCCTCCCCCCGCCTAGGCAAATGAAGGCGCAAACTATACCGGGACTTTACTCGCTTCGACATCGTGGTCCTAAGCCCTATAACCTAATCCAAATATCATATACAAAGATACAAAATAAAACTACCAATCGAGTAGTGTTTACAAGATCAATAAAGAATTTACCCTAAGTCCATTTACTTATACATATACAAAACTCAGACATTTACATTTACATAATCGAGTCAGAAACCTACAAGTGATGGACCCTTACAAGTGTGGGCTGCCTAAAGAAAATGTGGAAGACTTGACGTCCTCCTCCGTACCTACACGGATTAAAAACCCACATGTTTATAGCTTAGTGGAAACTTATGACTTATACATGCACATGCATTAATACCACTTGCCGTGAGACATATACGCATAGATATACAAAGAGCGTATATCATAATTTTTCATGAATTCATAACAAACTTATACATACTTGTACTCTATAGTAAACTTATACTTTGCTCGCATCTTCCGTAGGAGTTACAGAGCTTATACTTGTATGGAGGTACCCATAGGTACATTCAGAGCAGAACGATGTACATTACTTTACTCTTATTCGTTATTCAGACTCTTATCATATAATTGTTCACTAATGACTAGTAAATAAGAAAATGAGTAGGATTACGGCAATAAGTACCCGAATGTACGGCAGATGCATCGGTGTGTCGTAGCACAAAGCGTGGCGCCACACTAACAAAGAGTGTCACAGACTAATCAGAGTACCAAGTACTAATGTTCAAGCACTGGCCGGCGTGTCGTCGTGACTAATCAGTATACCAAAGTACTATAATGGTGGTCTCATGTAACAGAGAATGTGGTCATTCAATATCCAAGCCTAGCAGTCCTATAATTAAATATGTTCAAGAACTCACTATAATATAGGCATTAAGTTTATTAACATCAAACTCGCGAGGCGAAGCATTACCAAGTATGCTTTTCACTTAGTTTCATTCTATTCAACCCCATTAATAATTTATTAGGGTTCCTATACTATCTGTACGACCCTTAGGCTTAATGCAAGGGTACAAAAATCGTGGTCATTGGAAGCATCGGTACCCTGCATCACTTTGATCTGATATCACACTAACCCTTTTCTCTCGTGAGAATGGGCACCGTACCACTTTAATCAAGACTGTACTTTGCCTCTGGTTTCCACGGGTACCACCACCCCTGCACCGCTATCGAATTCAAGTGGTCTCCGTCTAGAAATGACAGATTTTGCCACCTCACCACTTTCTTCAATAAACCTCTCAATTCCATCCTACATCAAAACTCACCATGGAACTTACCCAAAACAACTCCAAAATGGTTCATAACCCAAACATAAACACAAGAGGGGAAATTAAAAGGATTTCTAACCCCAACAACATTCATACACCCAAATCAAATAACCTACATGATTCTCCACAAATCCATAGAAATCCTCACTTCCAAACTTATCTATACATATTCCTACAAGTTCCAACCCAACAACTTCCACAAACACTTGTAATGGTGGGTTAAAACTTCTCATAGCAAACCCTAGAGACAAAGAACTAGATCAAGAATCCAAGAATCCATACCATACAAATCCATACAAATGTTCACAAATCCATACAAAACCATAGCAATCCATACCTGAAATCCTCTTCTCCTTCTTCTCTTCCTTCTTCTTCTTCTCTTCTCCTCTCTTCACGTAGAAGCCTTCCCCATCCCTCAAATGAGAGACCAACTTGGTCTTATCCCATTTGATTTTAATTTTTCCTTTTATTACACTTTGATCCTCAAACTCCTTTCTATTTATACCACAACTTATGCCATTTATATAATAGCATCACATCTTCTTATCTTATGACTTTTATATCCTGCTTTGACAAATTCCACTTTTACCTCAGATTTTGTACAAATTCGAACTTGAATTTTCACTTAAGAAATAATAATTATGGTAAATTTCAAATGTACTTATAATATACCCTAATTATGTTTAAAAACGACTATGGTGTATTTTGGGGTGTTACACGTCGTCTGCTTGAGGATGTTGTAGAATAATTTCTAGCCATCAAGGAAGATGAGGGTTGAACATGATGAGGAAGATGCTGAAGATGAGGATTAAGGAAGATGATGAAGATGACAAAGATGACAAAGATGAGGAATGAGGAAGATGGTGAAGATGTTAAAGATGATGATCGAGAAGATGACGAAGATGAGGAGGTTTAAGGGCAGTCCCTTTGCTCACGGTTTTTTATTTACTAAACTGTAATTAGGGTCGATGTAATTGTATTTTCTAATTTCAAATTAACACTCCACTTCCCCTTCCCTAACAAACTTTAATCTTGGTTAAGGTAATTTTTTAGCCACATGAACATGTGGTACATTTCGCAAACTAAATTAATGTCTTTTGGCCTCTTTAATGCAATCTATCATGGCAAGGACTAAATTGACCTACGGAGATAAACATTGGGGGTTTTTTAGACAAAAAAAAAAAAGTTTAATGTTTAATGTCTAAATAGGAGATTTGGGAAAACAAGAGGAGGTTTTTTTGTACATTTTTCCTATAATGTTAGTAATCTAATTAGAAGTTGTGGCAGTTCAAAGAAACACATGGTTAGTTTTTTACTTGTGATTTGGGAAATGAGCAAAGCTTGTCCTCTACTCCATGTAACCCACTCACATAGAAAACCTCCAAAAATGATCATTGGAGGGATGGCAATGGGTTGGATTTGGGTAAGATTTTTTATTCTCCATCTCCATTTATTATTTCTATCCTCATTCCCATTGGATTTAGATTTTTTTATCCCCACCCCCCACATCCATGGAGAAACTGGGCACTAATACCCTATTTTAATTGTGAAATGATTTTTTTGACAAAAATGGAAATTGTATTTATTCAAAAAAACAAATCCATGCGGATAACATCACTCAAAAAAGGAGGAGGAGTGCAACTCCATTCTCCAAGATCAAGAAACAACCACCTTTGCTAGCTTGTGAGCAGCTTGGTTCGTTGATCTATTCGCGAAAGTAATCGCACAACCATTTAAGCTGTTTAGGAGGTACATGCAGTCTTGCAATATCAACCTCATAGTGAGGAATAGAAGATTGGCATATTGATGGCTCTCACTAGCAACTAAGAATCTGACTCGAAGATTATGTTGGCAAGGCCTTTATCTTTTATCCATAATAGAGCTTCTCGGTAGCTTAAGGCTTCCGCTTCTAGTACATTATCGGATCCTGTCTTGTGCCCATTCTTTGCCCCTATCAACTCGCCCTTCTCATTACGGATAATGTAGTCGAACTCTATCCGTTGGTTTTGTTTAGCTATAGCTGCATCAAAATTACACTTAAGAAAGCCATGTTTAGAGGCTCCCATTTCTTCCTATTTTAGAGTGTGGCCTACTAATTCGACATGTTTGCTTGCTCCCATTGACAGAGAAGAGATAAGGCCGAAACACTTACCTGGTCCACCGAAAGGCATGGTTTCCTCCATAACTTCACATTGCGCTACTCCCAGATGCGCCAGCAGATCATCGCAGCCATTCTTTGGAGCTCCTCAGGTTGTATCTAGGTCCATGCCTGCCACCAATCATTGAAACAAGCTACTTGCCCTTGACACTCTCCAAGGGGAGATGACCTCCAAATATTTTTTGTTGTAGCACGTGTAAATAGAGCATGGAGGGTATCTTCTTGGTTACACATGCATGTCAGGCAACGATTCTCCGCAATGATTAATTTTTTAAACAACTTATCAATCGTGGGGAGTAAGCTTGCACATGCTCTCCACAGGAAATTGCTTACTCTGATGTTAAAGGACCATATCTTTATCCAATTTATGTATGGTCGGGCAGGTGAGTCTACTAGGGTGAAGAAGAGAAAGGCTTTATACCCACTCTTAATAGTGTAGATGCCCTTGTCTTCTTACCCAACACCATCGATTACCGTTTTTCTAAGGCTAAGTGGAATCTGCATAATTAGTCAGCTTATCCTAATCATTGAATTTTCTACTTCCAGGCCCCAAATTGGTCGGTCCTATAATCTGAGGGAGCTTACCATGGAACTCAAATTCTTGGGGTGGTGAGGTTTTTATATATGGATTGCAAACTGGAAGCCAAGGGTCCTACCAAATTCTCACCTTTCCCTTTATACCACCTCCACTCTTTGATCCTGTGAATAGATTTGCACTCCCATGATACTCCTCCAAACATGGCTAGGGTTTGCCTTGAGTTTTGCATCAAGGAAAGTTGAATCCGGGTAGTACCTTGCTTTGTACACCTTGGCTGCTAAACATGTCGGGTTTGAAAGCAAACACACGCCTGTTTAGCTAAGAGAGCAGAGTTCATTTGGTGGATCCTTCAAAACCCAATGCCACCCATCTTCTTGTCTAGGTAGAGTTTTCCCCATTTGGTCCACCTAATCCCTCCTTTCTACCAAGTTTACATCCCCACCAAGATGAGTTCATACCTTTTCTAACACGCAGTTTAACGGGTTATACTGAACACACTAGCATGCAAGATCTGATCATTTGGATTACTGGCCTCTATAATTTCTGTCACCTCTTGATAGAAATCTCTTACTCCACCCTTGGATTCATCCGCAAATTCTTTCTCTTAAATAAGCAAAAGCATCAGTTTTATTCCTCCCAATGAGAACTGGAAGGCCAAGATACTTCTCATGGTGAGATGTCACAGGTGCCCCAAACATGCTACATAAAGAGGCCTCAAATTCTATCCAAAGATGTTTGAGCAGTAAGGTTAGGAGGATTTCTCAAAATTTACTCGCCTCCCGAGGCCTTCTCATAGTCAAGGCTGTTTAATGTGTTGGCCCTCCCGTTCATTTGTCAGACAAAAGGTAACTATCACAAATAAGAAAGGGAGATTATGGGTGCTACCCGAGCCACTGACACCGTGAATATAACCTCTTTCTCCAAATAGACATTGAGCATGCGTGAGAGTTCCTCCGCGCATTTAATAAACATATAGGAAAGAGGTGGTCCTTTACGTAAGCCCCGCCAGGTAAATAGGCCAATCTCCTCCATTTTGAAGAACGTGGTATCTTACTGTGCTAAAAAGAATTAGCTTATCGGCCCAACTTTGATGAAAACCAAGCTTCAGCAACATACCTTTTAAAAATTGCCATACTATACGATCGTAGGCTTTGGACATATCCATTTTCAATGCTAAGAAGCCATGCTTCCCTTGCCGTTTCCTTTTAAGGCAGTGGTTGACTTCATGGGCTATCGTAATATTGTCTGTGATCAATCTCCCTGGTATGAATGCACTTTGATTAACTGAGATTACCGATGGGAGTACATGTTTAAGCCTATTTGCCAGCACTTTGGCAATGATCTTTTAAATAATGTTGCAGAGGGATATTAGCCGTAGATTAGGTAGCTTGGTGGACTTTTCTTTCTTCGGAATGAGCACTAAGGTAGTATCATTAATACCTTCTGGAAGGCGACAATTTTGGAGGCAATCTAAGCATGCTGAGGTCACTTGCTCTCCAACAATGTCCCAGTACGTTTGAAAAAACCCCAGATTCATTCCGTCTGGCCCTAGAGCTTTGTCCGGGTGCAGGGAAAAAAGAGTTGTCTTTACTTCCTTTGCCTCAAAAGGATTGAGCAAGTATCTGCTCCTTGTTCTTCTCAATCCTTCTCGACATTGCAAAGAATAGGTTCAGCATCATCTTAATCTGATTTAAAGAGGTCACTTTCAAAGTAATTAAAAATTAGTTGTTACAGGCCATTATTCCATGTATGCTGCACACCCTGCTCTGTCCTTAGCTGCATTATTTCATTTTTCTTCCTTCAGTATGATGCTAGATGGAAAAATTTTGGTATTTTGGTCTCCTGCAACTAGCCAAAATTGTTTAGCTCTTTGCCGCCAATAGTCTTCCTATTGCAGCTAGAGCTTACACAACTCATCTCGGGCTTCTTGTACCTGTTTGATCGAGACTGCATCAACACAAAACTTGAGAGCCTGGATTTGGTTTCTACAGTTAGAGATCCTCTTCTGGAATAATGTCCTTCGCTCCTTTCCCCAAGCTTCGAGATCATTTCCGCAAGCTTTAATCCTCCCTTGGATGCCTACATCTCCTATTGCACCCCAGCTATTTTGTACCACTGCCCGACACCCGCTTCCCTAATCCATGAATTCTCGAACTAAAAACGACTCTTTTTGTGCCTCACTATACTATTCAGGATGAGCAGAATGGTCGTGTGATCAGATGGCGGGGCATCCTCATTGAGGACACTAGTCATCAAAACTCTATGCCACTATCGGAGGTTAAAGCTCTATCGAGCTTTTCTTCAACCTTAATCTGCACAGCTCCTTTGAGCTCCTGACGCAAATGGATACGCGAACATGATAACTTCTCGTAGCCCATAATCATCTACCGCATCTCGAACCCATTAATAAGATAATCTGGTTGTTGACCCCTCTCTTTCAAAGTGTGATAAATATGTTGCTGAAGCTACCCACATAACACCAAGGAAGGCTGGATTTATCTTTTAACTGCCTTAGGAGTTCCCAAGAGTCCTTACGTCTTTGCCTTTCCGGGAAGCCATAGAACCCGGTTAATCTCCAAAGCGGCCGATGAGGGATTCGAATCTGTAGGTCAATAGAATTCTTTGAAAAACTGATTAACTTTGCGGAGTGCTTTTCCTTCCACATGAATGCCACACCACCGCCCCTACGGACACCTTCCACGAAGAACAAGCCTTCAAACTGAATTTGGTTTCTCACTCTATTTACTCTAACTTCCATCAAGAAATAATAAGGGTGGGTTTTAAAACTCAGGTGAACTGAGCGTGGATTGCCCAATCCACGACAGTTCCAACTGAGGACACTCATTGCTCGAGGCGGGCCTGGTAGCCAGTGCCCGCCGTGCCTGAAGAACGTGGATGTGTGGGTGTCGGCCTGCATGCTTGGTGAGTGTGGTCTTGAAGCTCCCCATCTTCATCTTCACCGTTACTAGTACCCTCCTTACAACACCGCTTTACCTCAGCCACTATGAGTCCCTCTACATCGCTGCCAGCAATCCCCCATATGCCAATGAGCGTTGGTTGCATAATCTATAACGGTGTCTGTTGTAATCTCCTGACGTGACCTCCAATAACCAATGTTGTCATAATTGTAGGAGGCCTTACCGTCTGTGGTTCCCATCTGCCCACTCTAAACCTTCCTCCTGTGCTGATTCCTTTGCCTTCCATCGCTGCTGATTGAGTCTCAGCCTTCCGTGTAACTGTCTGGTGGGGATATCCGGAGCCACCGTTCCCGATGTTCATTGCAGCTTGTCTGCTCCGGAGCCTGAATCATACACTATGGCTTCCATATCGGATCCTTCATAGCAGAGTCTTTCTCGCACGAATGTTCGGGCATGTCCCATCCGGCCACAGAAATAGCATAAGGTAGGAGCCTCATATTTAAAGTTGACCTAACTCCATTCCCTCCCACCCTCTTGATCTTCTATATTTTTCTTCAGCTTCATGACATCCAATGTAATCTGGGCTCTCTCGGATACCTTCCAATTACCATTAAAGTTTTTGGGTCTACTCTACGTACGTGCCAATGAAATTGCCAATATCCTTGATCACCTTCAGACAAGAGTCTGCATGTAGGTCATGGGCCATGAACCTAGAAGTCGGCTGTTGGTAAGCTGTACCCTTTCCGGGTCCACACTTGGTTCCAGTCTCGTAATAATTAACAGGTGGCGGTCGAATGTCCCGTTTAGGACTCTTACTAAGTCCAGTTCGTGAAAGAATTGGAAAAGAAATAGGTTTGGCTACAAGTCCTTAATGAGGACTCCTCGTATAGGTCTCCATATTATTGCCAAAGTATTTTTCATGGAATGGCGGTTTATCATTCGATTCGTGAGAAATCTGCCGACAAAGCACCATTGCATACTGGTGGGAACATCTGGCCCCTCCGGTTGCTCAATGACAAGGCCTACCTCCCCATCGTCTTCAATGGAAACTCTCCCGTACCGATCTGTGATATCTTCCATAGATAAGAGCAAAGAGCAGCTTTGCTGGGATAAACAAGAGAGAGAACTGGACCAAACAGACGGCAGAACAGAACTAAAAAAACAAAAAACCCGTCACTAAGAACGACGAAAAACACCCAAACCTCTAGAGAAAGGCTGAACCCTAGCAGAGCGCTACAACCCAAACCCCAAGAGGAACTCCTCTTTTAGAATGCCATTGTAAACGGAAATTTGTTTTAAAATCATAAATATTAAAAATGATTTAATACGCGGATAATAAAATCATTGCCATATGATTTATAAACCAATAAAAATGCAAGACAATCAAACATTATAACAAATATATATCATATATTTAATCGATTATTCGCTTTGAGCATCATATGACACCCGGGATTCGTTTCCATCCGAAAATCTCCATACCTGATTATCCCGAATATGTAATTGAGTATAAAATTGCCCTTTCTACCCTCCATCATTCGGATGAGGTATGAATTCTTCATTAAGTTTAAAGTGAAATCATCCTCCCCATATCACTGATTTAAATATTCATTTCTCCTCTAATACAAATGTCTCCTGACATCGGTGGCTGAAGTTGGCCTTTGTGTCCTTATCCTCTTCCCAGTATTTTGAGATGGGCTATGAATTGGGCTTTTACTGGTCAATCCTGAGACTATTACCTATGAAGATATTGGGGTGGGCTTGAATTAGTGGTCCTACTAAACTGACTGATATTGGGGTGGCTCCAACTGCCGGTTCGAGCAATTCAGTTACGATTCAAAGAAAATTCGATTTAGGGCATAGGACCGAACCGAGAGAGCATCCAATCCACGATCCAACCGATTGACCAATCGTTCCGATTTTTAAAACATAGCAAAACAAAACTAGAGTTAAATTCAACATCATAATATTTTTATCTACTACTTCAGACCAATTTCATTTATTTTAACTCAAAGATTAAATAATTTAAAAATGCATAAGTTTAGTAATTTTATTATATTTAATTTTTCTTAAGATTTGATTATTATACTAAACAAGAAACCATTTTCCTTAGCATTTTTTCTTTACTTGGTACTTTCCCAGAACCAAATCTAAACTCCTATATAGTTACCACTCTTACTATCCTGACACTTCATCTTCCATGGCCATTCATATTTTACAATCTTATATGAGCATATATATATATATATATATATATATATATATATATATATAATATAAATAGTATTTGGCAATACTGAGAAATTATTAGTATTAATATATGAACTTGGGAGCCTAAAGTGAGACGATATGGTAAATAGTTTAGAGATGGACAATTAATTTAAAGGAGAGGAGCATAATTTTATTCATACAGAGATAAATTTGAAGGGCCAATGTCAAGCATCCACTTTGCTGCTGCTGCAGAAGCATAACTTTACGCTAATAGTCTTCATGGTTTTGCATTGACTTGATTGTTCATATCGAAGGAAATTGACTATCTTGTTGAGCAGTTCCTCAGCATCTCCATAAGGAGGTGGTTGTGATTGCAAGCCAATGATTAAGCCAGACTATAAGATTTACAATAGCTGAACCTTACAACGATCCCTATTAATAAAGAAAATAAAGAAATCAAATCAAACTAAAATTGTTTGACAACATGAATTAGGGTGTGTTTAGTTCCTGTTTTTAAAAACAGTTTTCAAACACAGATAACATCATTATAATGTCCTTCAGTTACCTTTATTTAAACTAGTATTTTATGTGTTCTTATTTTTCAGAACAAAAAGAGTTTTCTTAAAATTGCAATCAAACAAACTCTTGGGGGCTTATCGTTTCGCTTGAAAACTGTTTTTGAATGTTTTTAAAACACAAAGCATATAATTTTAAAGATTCTCAAAACGTCTTTACCCAGATTTAGTCTGCTGAAGGTATGTTTTTTTAGAACAAAAAAATAAACTAAACGTTGTTTCTAAGTGCTTTTTTGAGCCTCTGCTTCAAAAAATTGCTAAAGTGCAAAGAGCTCAAAGCTCATCTTTCATGTTTAGCTATTTTTGGTTATAAAGTCGAGATCTCCGACATCTGAAAACTGGGAAAAGAAGAAATATACACTGGCCACCCAATAGATAAAAAAAACACTTCAAAACAACCTTAAGAAGACTTACATGAGAAAAACGCTAATAGGATGGCGTCCACAGATGGTATTGTCATAATTCGAGATGTATCGCTTAAATGCATCTAAATCTCCTGTTTCTATTATATCCATGCCCATCCTGTCCAATGCTTCAATGGATTTGTGGATGGTCCCATATTTCCTGTCGTAGTGCATGCAGCTGAACTCTAAACGCAAATATAGACGCCAAAATTATACAGAGACTGGAATCGTAATAACAAAAATCAATTCGATGGCAGATGCAAAGGTTATGCTTTTTGCATATAATAACAACCCACGCTAAACAGATATGTCCCCTTTAGCTTGAACCTGAACCTCCCATAAGAATCCCAACTCAACTATTTACTGCAATATGGCACTTATTTCATTTTTCTTTTATTTTTATTTATGTGCTCATTCATTTCTGTAGTCCTTTCTAGTCACAGAAACTCAAGAAACACAAGAAATTTAAGGCTAAAAGAAGAAAAAAATTGAGGAAGCCGTTTATAACTAATGCACCACCATAACAACCATAAAAGCGAATTCTGGTATCTGAAAAGGGATCATATTCTCTAATCTAAAGAGAATTGGAGCATAAACAGAATGAGAACAGAACCTTTATCTGGTGACAAAAATCTGAGGACACAGAAAAGAAATTGTTTGATCGTCCATATATTTGGCTAGCAACCTTTCCATATACATGGCTTCATTTTCTGTGTTTAACTGCACTAACCAAATGGGTACAATTTTACTGGAATAATTAATGTCGCAAAAGTCAATTTCAACAAAAATGAGTGGGAGAAGGTATTGTAATTCTATGCAAATATTACCCATCAAATACTTAGCAAGATATGGCAAGTGCATTTCCATGCTATGTTCCCAAGGTTTCATCAACATCAAGATCCATCACTTCAAATTTTCCTGTAGCTTTAAGCTCCTAACAACTGATGAAAAACAAACATTACACACCAATCTTTCTCTAACAGCAAGATATGCCATTCTAGATAAATACCCATCTACAAACAAGCAAGACAAAGGAAAAGGCCAATTGAAGCCTAGGTGCCAGGTCGTGGAAGGCAAGAAAACAAAATATAATCTGACGGCATAGTTTATGATCAGTAAGTTTCAGAATATGCAAACATTTATTACAGCATCAACAATCATCACATAACACCAAAGAACCAACCAAACCCAAATCCAATTCCAGATTCAACATGCTATTCTCAATTTTCTATTATTTACATTTCAGTAGGAATATCAAGAAAATTTCATTAAAAACTATATTTCACTATTAAGTGTTTCTACGCCAAGCATCTTTTATTATCAAGAAAAATGAATAATACATGAGAAATCAATTGGAAGCAACAAAGGTATGTGGTTTCCTTCTCCGTATTCTCTCTGCTGCTTCTGAACTAGACAACCCCCAGAGGAGACATTGGGTTTTGAGTGCTTCTACCTCAAATGAGATATAGAGATGAAGGCTTCCGGCCACGGGTAGATGCCTTCCTTGAAAAGCCCTAAAGGGAGTAATACAGTTTGTGCCTTAAGAGACAGCTGTTGCTATTTTTCTACCCTGTTTTGATTTTGCATAAGCAAGACATAAGAGCTTGGAAAACTTGGGGTTGCTGCTTGGTTAGAGCTATTTACATCTTCTTCTTCAGTAGTGGGAGGCAATTTTATGGTCTTGTCAAGTAGGGATGGAGAAGGTTTTTCTCAAACAGTTTGATTAGGTATTTCCATTTTAAGAAGAAAGTACAAAACAAATACAATAAAGGACTAAATGACAATGCTTTTCTTCTTTCTCCCGGTTTGGCTCTCGTGATAAGAGTGCAGCTTGTTCAAGTCTTCACAAACAACATCCTACAATCTCCTCACACAATCTATTTGATTCTAATATAAGAATGCAAGACACTCCTACAATATTCTAAACACTTCTTTAACCTCTTCTTATTCTTATTATTATCTCTACAATTGCAACACACCACAATCTCCTTAAGCTTCTTTGGACAGCTCTTATCTTGGCCTTAGTTCAGCCTACCCAAACTCTCTGGTTCCACCCAACATTCGCCCCAAGCTTCATCTTCTTCTTATTCTTTTTCTTACTATTATGCAATTACCACATACTAAAAACCTCCTTGAGCTTTAAGCTGCCTTTTTATTGTGAAACAAACATTTTATTATAATGATTAATACAAAGAAGGATGAGAAACTTTCCCGAGAACAAACTAAATAGCTATGGTCAAGTGGAAAAAACCATCTATTGAAAGTGGAATTATTCCTACAACTTTCACATATATTATTATTAGAAATACACATACCCAAATAATATATGTGTTTTTTTAATATTTTCAGTTAGTAAAGAAAGATTAAAACAAAAATCATCCTAGACTTGATGATCATTGAGTAGGTGATTCTTCTAAAATAACCTTTTATTACAGAACACATTATCACATCACACCAAAGCACTTATCACTATCATATCCAAACACCAAGTTATTCTTCTTGAAATCATATTTAATATAAGCACTATCAACAAAAGCACAACAAATTAAAAGCGCTTTAACTAGAATCACTTCCAAACAGGTTTGTACAATAGGTAGGATCTAAAACCTCCATTGTGAAGGAAAAATGAATTTTATTTATTTTATCTTATTTTATTGTTATTGCTAAAGAATGTGTTATTGCAAAGAGCAAAAGTGATTATTCCCTGATAATTCCATGGCAAACAAACCAGGCTAATTTCATCAGGTTCATAATATGTTGAATATCAGAGCTTCTTACATAGGAACTAGAATAGAGAAGAAACAAGCATAGCATGTTAAAAATATGAGGGAAAAGAAAACAAAACAAAATAAAGACAAAACTCACAGTACCTTTCCAAATCAATTTGTAGGTCTCCTACTGGAGGCCTTTGTAAATGGTGGCTCCTGAAAGATACACTTGAGTATGAACAGTGGTGTGATGGACCAAGAAGAAACACACGAGTACTGAAATCATAAAAACACACATTAGCAGACAGGCAAACAGGCAAAACCAGTTCAATCTTCAAATAAGGATAAAAAAGGTAGTAGCAGTCAAAAACTTTATTTGATCATCTCACTTCCTAATATTAAATGCTTAAACGAATCCAGAACGACCAGAACAATAACCAAAGCAAAACAAGTACAAAACCCACATGCTACTTGGATCAATGTTCCCAAATGCATAGGCTGCAGTCACCTGAATATGAATAACTCAGCATGCCCTGTAGTTCTAGTGCCAACAAGAAATAATGAATTAACTTAAACAGTCGTGATGCTTAAGAATACCAGCAAGAAAGGTCCATACTAATCTCACGGAGCAATCACTCCTGCGACATCAGGAGATTTGGTCAAGCCAGATGCTCTAAGCCATCCATCAAGCCCTCTCAATTTTTTAGCTGACAAAAGGATAAATCTTGCATTAAAACCACTTCTATGGTAAAATGGAAATGAGGTATAAGAAACCTTTCTTCATCCCTTTAGACAGAGAAGTGCTTTTCACCACCAAAATGTAGAGATTTATGGGAATAGCAAGTGTGTAAACTAACTGTGAAAAAACCTGTAGGAATTCCAAAACTGCAGTAGCAACTCAATAATGAAAACTCAATAGCAGTTGATTTTCAATTATTTTATACCAATACATTCCTCAGTACAATAATTTTTCCTTTTACCCAAAGTTTTTAATATGCAAGTCCTGACCGAAAATGATATTTTATGCCTCTACATCAAGGGCATCAGAATGAGGATTTAAAATGAACTTGAGAGTTCCTGGTACTAAAGTAAACATCAGGGCCACTATAGGAAGAGATTTTGAAAAATCTAGAGCATATTCTAAGAAGAAATTTAAACATTCCAGTACCATTAAAAAATTTAAGAGGGCAGTAGATGTGCCTCCAAGATAACCGAGAAATTTAAGTCATTAAAATAAAAACATCTTCTACAGATAAATGCAAGTAATATCAATAAATGCCAAAGAGGCACATCAAAGTACATAGGGTATACAACAGTCACCAAGGTTGCTAAAAAGAAAAAGGAAATAAAAAATTACTCCTCCTCAATAAGAACCCAAACAATGTTTCCTTTGTGCTACAAACATGAAAAAGGGTCAAGAGATTGGTTCAAGAACAAGAATGATGGCACTTAAAATTTTAACAGATCATCCAATGTTCCACTTTTTACTAGGATAATGATGTGTCCCTTTGAACACCAAAAATGGTTTTCAAGCCACTCAGCTATAACAGTGAATTCATATGAGATAAAAAGAGAGAGACAATTCCACAAGTGATACACTCTCACTTCGTTGAAGAGTATAACTTTTTAGCCATCTCCACAACAATCTTAAAAAAGGCCTTCAGGCTATCCAACAAGGTCACATCAATCTGAACTTGGTTTCCATCAGTAGTACACTGGAAAGGCTATTATCATGGCCCTACTAGCACTCAATGAGAATCTATCCTTCCATATATCAATATTATTCTTCACATCAATCAAGATATTTGAGACATCCTCATGCATATAGTTTCCTTCCCCATTTATATCCTCACCTCCAATACTTAAATTAGTGCTACACTTCACTAAAGGATTGTATCGTAGATCCTTCTACTTCAAAAGTCTCTTATTTTCTGATGTCCTCTTATTCGACCAAAAGAAGGCATTCCTCCTTCTCAGTGTACGAAGAACTGAAAGCATATACAGCTTATCACAGATTGTAGAAGTGAAATAGTGTATTAAATCAATTGATCATCAATTACAAAAACTTCTAGATGGAATTTTAGCTTCCTACATCATCAGTTCGATGTTCGGGCTTTAAGCACAATTGAGAACCCTGATATAAAGACCTATAGGAGTTTATTACAATTTCTACACATAACCACATCATCCATTGGTCTATTTCAGTTTACTTGTAGACATATTCTTTGTTGTAGGTCCTTCATCTTCTGTTGGAAGCTTCTATTCAGTCCTTAAGGTACTTAGTGACTATTTGCCTTTTAATATTGTGATCATGTAACAAATATAAAATTGAATTTGTTTCCCCAGAAACAAAGCCTCACACTCCTAGTCTAGGTAACACAGAGAAGCAATGTAGTGTTGATGGAAGATGTCAAATCAAAGTGCTACTGGGTTTAGGAACATGAAGACCATACCATTCCCACTGGTGTCATATGCAGTTTACAAGCCTCATTATCCATTTTCTGTGACCACCATTCACATTCTGGTAGTAGGTGTGGAGGGTAGACCACCTCTGTGTACTAAATAAGGTAAACCTTGACCAATATGTCAAAAGCCTAAGGACTGATAGAAAACATGAGGTTGAAATCTTATAGCCTGGGGTCATAACCAAGATGACTAGAATCTTGTCCTTGTTCATGATGTGCTAGGAGTGAATAAAGGTTCTATTTCGGGAAACTCAAACTTACTTCATTTATTTGCAACTTCAAAATAGACCAAAAGCCACAACCATCATAACAAAGGAATAAAAATCTTGACAGCCAAAAATAGAAACCTGAACTATGGATAACTATCTAAAGAGTAACACAGAGTCAAACTAACTAAACATAACACAATAAAAAGAAAGAATGGATATACTTCTCCGTCTAACCAATGAAATTTTTTTCCCAAAATAAGAGTCCAAAGTTCCTTGATAAGTGCTCACAATACGCATTTCAAGAGGGAAACATTCATACAAGTGAAGCAACTAGTCCTGAAAGACTTTGTAGATTGACTAAGGTTCAAGTAAGGAGAAGAAGTTCGCTTGTTTCCTTTCTAGATAAGCTCTTTTGGCATGCATAGATTCACCATTGCGCCTTTTAGTTTGTCCCATCTTGGTGTTTCTAACATTTTTTTATTGGCATAGCAAAATATTATGAGGTTACAAGAAGTAACTACAGAAATATCATGCCTTCTAGTGATTTTTCTCTTATAATATCATAAATTTTACTCCAGTGGATAAAGAGAATATTGTCTAGATATGGTCAATGGTAGAACTAAGTAAAGTGATAAAACATAAATTTAAAAAGAGGATAATGAATTTATTTATAACTTTGAAGTTTTATCCTTCGGGAATACTGAATGAGGTATTCCAGACCCATAGCAACATGGAGGATTGACAATCTTCATCTGGCTTTATATATAGCATAGATGGAGGGACAGCCAAGCATAATGACTATGAAGGATAACTTTTCTTTCCCCACTTGTCAGCTTCATCAACTACATATCACTTTATTAAGCATATCTTTATCAACTGTTCTCAAACCTCCTCTCCAAGAGGGAATACCAATTGTATATCATTGCATTGAACTAGCAGTTATTTTTATTTATTTTCTTTTATAAGTAGTCCTTTCTGCCTACTCCTCTTAAGAGGTTTCTGAGAAGCCCACTTGGTTATGTTGCATTTGTTGGTGAAGTAGCTTATCACGGTCTTGTTTAGACAAGCCTCTCTGTTTCTGATCAAGAGGTACGCCATAGCGACATATCATCTTCTGCCATGTTGGTAAACTAATTATATGCAGGCCATTTCCATTTAGTAGACACTTATCCACAAAACTCCTTAAAAGTGGGGCTTACCAGTCATCAATTGAAAGGACTAGTACTTCCTGTAAGAGAATTATCTATAAGCTGCAAATAGTCAAATTCCCTCAACCCAGGTCCATTTGTTTATGCCTAGGTCCATGTACCACGGTCTTATGCGTTTTCCATGACCCGGATCTTACCACACAGTTGAATTGCACATATCATAGCGTTTTTCCCTTAAAAAAATCCCTCCTTTTCAAAATCACAATGAGGGTTGCTTCCATTACTCCAACCGACACTCACCTCACACTCAGCATTCCCCTTGACCATCCAGAAGAACAACCTTATTTTGACAAAGACTAGGGCCAACACGATATCAGAGAAGCACTTAAACAATGGAAGTCAAGACTCAGATCACCCAAGGGAAAAAGGAAAAAGTCCCGGAATTGTATTTACCGACTTCCAATAGAACCGCAAGGGGTAAATGGTAAATCAAATTTCAGTTAATCGGAAACAACATGGTGTATTTTTAGACGCACGGAATTCATTTCAAATTCCGCTCCTTCCAACTACAAATTTCTTCCTTTTATTTTCCCCTTCAGATTTCTCAGTAACCAAACAGAGCCTCACTGCTAAAATCTTCTGAGTACAAAATCTCACAAAACAATAAACAACCGTGTGAAAGACAAACAATAATGCCAGATTCGAGGATTTTGTGAGAAAATTGGAAATAGCTTGGACTTATGATTATCGGTGTACCATGATCCTGCATGCGAAGCTCCTCCTCATTATCTCCATTCGAATGGAACTTGAAAAGGGCAAAAAAAAAAGAAATTGAGAAAGGGAAAGCGAGAAAAATTTGAAAGAGAAGAAGAAGAAGAAGAAAGAATGATGAGAGTGAAGTGCATACAAGATCTGAGAGGCCGAGGCAATACAGAGTATTTAATATTTATAGAGCGAGAAGACACGAAAGTAGATTCTTCTACAAACTTTTGAAGGAACCGATCGCTTTCTCTGCGCCTTTGTTCCTTTTTCTGTTTGTAGACGCAAATACAGCTGAGTTGCATCGCTATTCATACTGACGTCTCCATTTTTTTCCCTTTTCTTTTTCTTTTTTTAAAGGAAATTATGAGTGATGACGATGACAATAACCTTTACGAAGATATGATTATCCGATCTGGTGCATTGGCCTATCGGAGGATTTACCTACGGTTAAAAAGTTTTCAAAAAATATTGGATTTGATAATACAATAATACAAGATTTGACTATATAAATGGTCTCCGACTTTTTTATTTTTTTATTTTCATGTTCAACTTTTTTTTTTATTGAATTAAATGTCGAAACTTGATTTTTTTATTTTTGTGTCTTTCTTTTAGGTTTTTTTCTTTATTTCTTGAGCGTCTTAACTTAATTTATTTTTTTTTTCAATCAAGTATTTAAACTTTTAATTTAAATTTAATCAAATGTTTATTGACTAATAAAAGTTTTCAGGGATATTTAAATTTGGAAAATTCGAATTCAAATAACACCCATTATCATTTAAAATAAATTAAAATGATTTAAATGTCTTCTAACAATATGAAATGATAATATTGTCATTTTCACATTAGGCGATTATTATCTATTTGTTATCATAAAAAATCGATAAAATTGATTACTATAGAATTGAGATAAAAATTAAAAAAATTCTTAAAAAATAAAATTTAATGATTTAAAAAAAATAGTGAAATAATTAATTATCATTTATTATTTTTACTTGTTTCTAAGTATTATGTGAATAATTAAATTATATATTTTGTAAATTATATATGAATAATTAAAATAAAACGTTATATATTTAAATTAATTTTAAAAATATTTAAAATATTTATTTATGTACTATAGCAAATAGATAGCAAAAACCTTAAAGTGAAAAGGATTATATTATCATTTCACACCGTTAAAAGTTATATAAGTAATTTCATGATTTTTAAAATGTTGTTTGGTTGCAATTTTTTATTATTCAAATATTTATTAGTCAAGAATAGATTAAACAATGATTGAATACAAATAAAGTCAGGCCGCTAAAATAGAAAAAATATAAAAGTTTAAATACTTACAAAGATAAAGTTGAGACATAAAAATAAAAAAAATAAAAAAAATAAAAAAAATAAAAAAAGTTTAGACATTTGATTGAACAAAAATAAAGTTAAGGCACAAAAATATAAAATTATTATTATTATTATTATTATTATTAAAAAATATGCTAACATGAAAAAAAAAACCTAAATGCATCCTTCCTTCTTTCCTCTGGGCCTTATGCTCTTTTCTAACCCTTGTTCTCAAGTAAAATCAATGATTTTGGCCATTAATTACTTGAAATTACTTTCCACATCTCTTTCTTACCTAACAAAGCTTTCGCTTCCATAAATACTGTTTTATCTCTTGTTTAAGTATCGTATTCTTATTACAACGCTTAGCTATTGGCGATTTATTGCATCATGGTATTTTTCGTCTTTTCATTTATTAATTTTATTCATAAAGGGAGAAAGAATTTAAATAATTAAAGCAAATTCGATTAGTTATATTGAAGAATCCAGTTAATGTATATTATACTACTATATTATCAAATTTGTAAGCTTTATACCGATTTATTATATTATTATATGAATATTGTTTAATCCTTTATGGTTTTTAGAAAATTGTATTTTGGGTCTATAGATGCAAATTTGAATCAATAAGATTATTTTTTCTATCAAAAAAAATTATGTTCACATGTGCAATTTAAAAAAAAAATTGAATATAATAATTATTAATTAAAATTATATATATTTAAAACTAATTTAATTTTTAATATAAAAATAATTGATGATTTTGAAATGATATAAAAATAATTTATTAAATTAATTTTAAAATACTTATTTTTATAATTAAACACTTTGGGGCTATAACGTAATAAATTATTTATACACTTAATTCTAATCGAGACTTCTCCCATACCATCCTACGTCATTTTTTTAAAAGCTGAACACTTTATCAAATAAGCTAGCATGAAAGAGCAATTTTAAAATACTATTAAATTTTTTGTTTTTTTTTCTCTTTTAATCTTCATCAGATATTCTCTTTTATCCAAACATGATTACATAAAAATCTGTGAAGTTTTCTAACTTTTTTATTTGACAAAGAACCTGTAAACAAATAAATAACAAAGCGGTTTCTCTTAGTTTTTTTTAGTTTGGCACTATTCTAGATCTTTGAACCATATTTTAGCCTACAACTTTGATTTTTTCAAAGCTGTTATAATTTCATGATGTCTTCTGATTCAAGGTCATTTGGTTTGTTTTATTTAATATATTTTTAACCATAAAATCTAATATTGTTTTCAAAAAACTTTGTTTTAATTTCATCACATATAAAAACCAAACAAAACTCAACCTTTTGTTGTCCACATGTTTAACTTAATTGATAAAGCATTCAAAGTTTAAAAATACAAAACATCCATGGAAAGGAAAGGTAACATTGAGAAAGTTTACTATATTATTATAAAGTGTTTAGTTGTAAAAAACAAAAACTCGCTTTTTGCTTCAATTTGGATAATTGGAATTTTAATATTTGATTATGCTAATTGGAATCCTCAATTCTTAATACTAAAATTTAACTTGAAACAAAAAAAGGATTCATGAGATAAAAATAAAAAACAAACCAAATTTGTATATGAAATCCCAATTAAAAGTTATTACATATATCGCACATGACTTGAATCTAACAAAATAATCCCAAAGCTATTAAAAAACTTTTACAAACCATAACATAGCTATTAATATCTATCAAATTTATCAAAAAACATGTTTGGAATAAAACTTATAGCTTGGTTAAATAAATAATTAAGAACTTTACATCATACCAGATCAAGTAGAAAACCCCACCGTTTCAAACATGTATATGACATAAAAAAGGAAGTCCCAAATTCGGATCCCAATAAAAACAATTTATTACCTTGAAATTAAAATATAATTAAAAAAATTAGAACTCAATGTGAGTAATTAATTTATTAGGACAAGTCCCTATAAACCCCTTTTCAAGGTTTAGGGTTAAATAATTATTAGTCATTATTTTTCAAAGAGAAAACCCAAAGGCATGCTTGAAAACACGGAGAACAAGTTTGGTTCTAATTTTTTTATTATTCTGAAAAACATGAAAAATACAAAAAACGTTAAATTTAGAGAATAAAAACATTTTTTTTATCGACAAACAAAGAAAAATATATTAGAAAGAAGGAGAAGCCATACAGGCACCCTAAAGCATACAAGGCGATACAAAGGAGAACAAAGGTTTGCATAAAAAGAGGACTAAAGACAAAACTTACCAACCCACCAAACCAGTTAACGAATACACAAAAGACATCTTATAAAAGCAGATTCAAATTGAGATTGTAGAATGCAAGATTAAAAAGAATTTTGAGAATGAATTCCTCAGATATAGATGATTTACGTTAATATATATATACAAAAGTCAATTTAATCTTCCTAATCGATGTACAAAAGCTCATCTAACTTTCTAATCGATTACAACTCTATAAGACAAGTTTCTTAATAAAGTCATAACTCTATATGTAAACTAGATATATGCTATAACATTCTTCAAGTCGAAGATGATATTAATCACGCCCAACTTGCTACATGATAACTAACTCCGGGTCCTCACTTAGCAATTTATTATAAGATATCACCTAATTGCTCTCCATTTCACATTATTATCCTATGTAAATTAAGTCGAAATTAATTTTCTCAACTTAACGATACTATCTCAATATGTTTAATTGTCACTTTAATAATTTGATTAAAAAACAATACGGGCTTAACCCGATCATTATACTGAAGTTTTAATTTTAATTAGTTGTCTTAATGCCGACCACCATCAAGAGTTGATGGAGCCACATGATCTCACACACATACGGTCATTACTTTAGATTCTGACTTTGTACTAAATCGAGAAAACAAAGACTGCTTTTTTACTCTCCATTTATTCAAATTCCTCCAACAAACACACACAAGACTCGGGCCGTTTCATCACTAAGAACTAGACTTCGATGTCAAGAACGGGTAGGTCCAAGACCAGGCGTTAGTGCCGAGCTTAGATTTCTGCTCGATATGAGAGGTTTTATCGAGCAAATAAAGGACAGAGCAGGTTCGGAAGAGACAAGGGGTGAGGCAAGAGTATAAACAAGCAAGTCTTCTTCCTCCCCATGACTCGTAATAAAGACTAATGGAAACGGGCAGCTTCCTCAAAGAATGTAACATCATCAGACAATAAAAGAACGCCGGAAAGCTGACAATAACACCTATAATCTCTTACTTAACACGAATATCCTACAACATACACATGACTTCAGATCAAGTTTAGAAACTCGATAATTCGACATCCCAAATAAAGACGCGTGATCCAAATACTGGGATCAATACAACAACAAATTATTTTAAACAACTGTAATGAGCAAAATTAATTAAGAATCGATGAGGCAATCCTCTTAATAAAAACACATGTGAGACCGCGCTTCACCAAAAAATGTTTGTGGACATTCGCTTAGAATAAAATGGCCCTCGAAAGGCCTGAAGAAGATATCTATTATTTCTCCCAACTACCTCATTCTAAGAGGGTGTATCAACACACAAGGGCTAATGGAGAATCTCATTTTGTAACAGAACGACTTTTCATTAAATAAAGGCAAGTGATACGAGAGAAATCATCCACAAAGGTAATGAAATATTTAAACCTGGCCGGAGACAAACCAGATAAGGACCCCAAACATCATAAACGAATTCAACTCAAAGAGCGAAGCTCGCTTATCGACTCTACGATCTGCACTACGGCCTTAACATATCGTATTATACACAACTCACAACCAACGGCAGATGCGCCAGTAACTCGGCGATATAGCTTCTTCAACAGCGGGAGAATAATGACCGCATAACAACATAATTTGAATGGGGTTACAACCCTGTAACGTTAAGAATGTGACCATGCATCTATGTTTGCTGACGTAGTACCTCAACCATGGCCCGACCGATAATCCGCTTCGTCGAAAGATCCTAAATCAAGCAATGATCACAAAAGAAACGAGATATCGTAATTGCATTTGAGCTGTAGCTTTACTCACATAAATTAAATTAAAAGAGAATCAGCAGAACTCAAACATCAAAGTGATTAGAGGAGTTTAATGAATTGTCATTGGCCCAATGACACAAGATGTTGACCCATCTATAAGGGTAATATTAGAGGTGTATGCGTGACTGGAATATAGTAAATAAACTAATTGTCTATCATGCTATTTGTGGCTCCAGAAATAATGACCATGGAGGAAGAGGAACAAAATACGTGGTTGGTTAATTCGACTCCGACGAGCGCATCTAATAGGAAGTGAGATGTGTCCTAAAGTGATTTCTAATGATGAACAGACTGAAATCTTCGATTTTTATTCTGTAGCTTCCTACAATGTTGTCGTACATGTCCTGGATTATGGCACACGCATACACAACTCCTCTCGAGGTTTCTAAGCAATTATAAAGCATTTAACTCAAACAGGTCTCTTAAAGTTTGAAAAATACCAAAAAATAAGATTTTGCAAGGAAAAGAACCACCTTTCCACGAAAAACACCACGCTCGAATGTATTTAGGTCCCAAAAACCACAAATCACCTCTCAATGTTACTGTATCTCAAAGGAATCTAGGAAAGTAGGAAGGAACCCTAGGAAAACATTGAGATGTCGGACACAAAATCTTTGAAAAACATCATGCAGGTGACTTGGACAAGGGCTGGTGTGTGGTCAGGAGGATCGGTTTGAGGTCGATGCTAGAGGAGGAGGCGGTCGAGTATGGTCCACGTGGCTCGGTGTTATTTTATACCACATGTGAGTCACGCGCCACTTTTCCAACCATCTGACATGGTGGTCGGGGTTTTGCAGAGGTCGCACCTCCTCACGTGGGGCTGTGGTTGTGTCATGCTCTCCCAAACAATCGTGTTTCAAAACACACCTTCCGAACCCTAGGTTCCTCCTCAAATTCCTTCTCAACAAACTCTTGCCTTTTTTCTAGCAAATTCAAACCCTAGGCTCTAATATTATCATGTAGAATGCAAGACAAAATGGGAAGGAATGAATTCCTTTGTATTTATCTTATTGATCTATTGTGAATATATATATATATATACAAAAAGTCAATCTAATCTTCTTAATAGACATAACTTATAAGACAAAGCTTCTAATAAGCTTACAACTTATACGTAAACTATATATACGCCATAACGACTGTTAGAAGCCCATAAACAAACGTCCTAAAGAAAAAAAGGCTTTAGCCTATGAAAAGATAAAACAAAGATCATCTTCAAACACCACTTTGTTCTTTTCTTTCCGCATCACCCACAAAAACACAAAGGAATTGCCTACAAAGCTTAGTTTTTTTCCTTGAGAGGGAGGCTATCCACCCAAGAGTCGGGATCTTTAACCAAGAAAAGACAAACCTAACTGGCCATATAGAAGACAAAGAAGGATGTCCATAAACCCCAAATCTTTGGACAATGAATAAAGAGGTGATCCATAGTTTCCTTCAAGCTGTCCACATAAAGGGAACACTAAATGCAGCTTCTATCTCTTTTTCAAAAACGCTTTTCAAAAATCTGAATCTAAATGTGCTCTAACATATGACCGTGTGAAAAGACAAGGTATTGTTTTAAAGTATCAATCTCTAAGGTTGCTGCTTGGGGAAAAGATCCTTAGCGCATGTGTAGTTCCCATTTTCAAAAAACAGTTTTTTTGTTCTGAAAATAAAAACACTAAAAAACTTGTTTGTTAAAAAGGGGAGATTCTATTTTTAGTCTTCTGTGTACATAAAACTTGTTTGGTATTTTGTGTGTTTCAAAACTTCTGTTTTCAGAATATTTTTCAATAATACGAATCAAACAGGCCTTAGTTTTGGGAGATCCATTTCCTACCAACTAAATTTGATCCAAGGATAACATTCTTATTAAAAGGGTAAAATTTAACCTATGAATTTTTAATTCTAAACATATTTCTAAACAGATTCATTTTTTGTTTTCTAACACATGTATGTATGATTGATTATGAACACATAAAAATGTAAAATGTTTTACAACAATAATAATAGTAACAACATTTTAACACATGATTGATTATGATCACATGGTAAATGTAACTGTGAAAAAAGTGTGGCTTTCTCCAAAATAAAAACCAGAAATCCAACAAACAGTAGTAAACAATCTATTGCACTGCTTATTAAGTCTTCAATAACAAACATTATAGCATTGCACTCACTTATTTTTCAAACTGACTTTACTAAATCCAATACATGTATTCTCAAACTGTATATTTAATAAAGAAAAAATTTGCTTTGTAGACTTTAAGGGAAAATTCCTCAGATACACACACAAGACGAAAAATGACATACCTGGCTTTGCAGCCAAACTGCCAATTTCACTTAAATCCAAAACCAACTTTAAATCCTATACCCCAAACTGTAAACCATCCAATTGAGAAGAATAAAAATCTTGCTTCCTCTAGTCTTCAAAAGAATCCTTAAAGAAAATGATATTAGCAGCTTCAAGAGTCTAAAAATACTGACTGCGCATTGCCAACACTAAACAGACACAAAAATCCATGCAGGAAACTGACCTGCAATAAAGGAACATCCAAAGTGAAGATACTTCAGTCTGTTTGGGCATTTCAATTTTGTACAAGTTCAAGAAAATGAATTCCTAAGAAGGAAGAAAGGAAACAAAAGAGGAAGAATGTCTCACATGCAAGATTAAAATGTCACAAATAAGAATGACCTCAAACATTGAAGAGCAAAGAGGAAAACTATAATCATGCAGCGGCTTTAAGCAAGACTTCCTTCAAATTAACCATTAGAGAAACCCAGAAATTCAGCTGGTAATAGCTTCTTCAGTTACTACACTTTATTTCAGTTGAGGAAGCTAAGTATAGAGTGCACAAAGGTAAACGTTTGATGTGCAAAAATAATGAAGTTCTAATTAGAAAGATTCAATAAGTTTGTTAGAAATAATAAATAGTGCACATGTTCTAATCTTAACCTGAGCAGTCATTTAGATGAAGTCTAGGGTAAAAATCTGACAATTTTTGTTGGAGATGCTGGAGAAATGGGAGAAGGTTTAATTTTTATTTATTTTTATTTTTTGAGTAGATGGAGCAACTTTCTTATCAATGAAAATTGATAATTTGACACAGTCCTCTTTCTTTAGGAAGAGCCAAAGAGGACAGCAATTGGCTCTGTAGAGTATCATGGGGAAACATGGAATTCATATATGACAAATTAGGAAAGACTAATATAAGAGAGAAGCTGGGTCCTTTAATAAATAGGTAGACAGTGATTCTTACCAGCTATAAATACAACTATAGCTACTTATCTTGAATATAATAAATGCTAAGTGATATTTTTTTTATTTTGATAAGTACACAAATTTGTCTCCATTAGAAATTGAATGTGTTCCCCTCCCCTCCCTATGCCCACCCTAGCCCTTAACCACTGAGGTAGGTACTCATTACTGGCATGCTAAGTGATATGTCACTGAACACTAATCAATTTTCAAAGTTAGAACCCCAGTGGTATCTCCACACTTTAGTTAAAAATTTAATCTACATTGTTGAGTATGATTCAATATGTTTTAGCTTTAAATAAGAAGAAACTTACACTAAACAAATTATGAGAAGAAACATATAATTTCTTCATCCATGTGTACTATGAGCTAACATGTTTTAGTGCTTAACTTTTAACAAGAAGAAACTGATTTTTAAGACAAAAATGCAAAGTACTACAAAAAGGACATCTCATCACAGCGAAGGGAAAAAGATGGATAAGAGCAAGGAGAGAAGATACAGTCACTGCTTAATCGGGTAAAAGCGTTAAGAGGTAGCATCTAGACTGAGAAATTTGCATCTGAGATCTAAGATTTAGAAATCTGCATCAAGAAAAGCAACCAGCCCTAAAGAAATAGAAACACCTTTTTGTAATCCTCACAACAATATCACAACCAGATTTGCATATTGTCAATTATCCAATAGTGAAAAGTATCAAAGCAAGAAACCCATCAACTTCAATTCCATACAGAACAAGAAAAAACATGGTCTTGGCATCATCTCTACAAATGCTGATGGATTCTGATATACATACATACATACACACACACACATACATATATTTATGATTCCTGACAAACCAACCAAGAAGAGTAGAGACCAAAGTCTCTTACAATTTTTTTTTATCAGTGCCTTATACAACTAAAACTACACTTTTTCAATGTATAGCAATATGAATATAGAAGCATCCACATGAACAACCAGGAATTAAAGGTATCCTTAAAGCACCTTTGCATGTCCAAATTGTTCATACTTTCTTTCGAAAGGTCATATGGGATCATAGTTTCACATGTCTGGAAACAATTTTAACCATTCTGTTGCTACCTCGACTAATAGTGCCATCCATAATAGTCTTCATCAAGAAGCATTCTTAGACTCAAAGTTGAGACATCTACACCACAAGGCATTTCACAGCTTGTTTGACAACATACACCAAAAAGAGTACCAAGTATGCCAACCAAAGAACTAAATCCAGACAAAATCACATAACAGAAAATTGAGAACTAGTTTGACAGAGAAAAAGTCCAAGTACCCCATATGAGTGATCTAGTAGAAATAAATAGCCAAAATCTAACACAAACAACATTTTGATTTTTCCACAGGAAAATGAAACTAGGCCTTGTGGTGTAATGTAAATGATCAATCATTTCAATGCCACTTCAATTTTCATCACTAAGATCAGATGTTATCATGAACTAGAGCAAGCCAGAGAAGGCAGTGTTTTTTCTTTTCTTTGTAATTCTTAGAGAGAACACACACATCACTAATAGGATAAAATCAGTTAAAAAGAATAAATCAAGAAACATATAATGTAACTGGAAAATTCTCCAATCCACAGCAAAGGCAATGAACTTAGGCTTACCTATCTTAACACTGATACTGTAGCTCTTGGACAATGAAATTATAATACTGATTATCTTCTCCGATGCCTTGTAAGAACAGCCAATAACTAACAGAGAACCTCAAATATGCTCCAAGATATGTTGAAGTTTTGGAACCCGCCGACGAAACAATGGTTCCAATCGGAAAGATGGAACACCAATCTGCCACCTCTTAGCATCATACATTTCATTCCCATGTTTGTACAATCTCATTAATGTTGAACTTAAACTTGAAGCTAATTCCAAAGGATTTATATTTTCCACCCTAATATTTTTGAAATATATCATATGATTCTAAAAAGTAACATTTTGAGTTAGTGGGTTCTTTCATTTACCTTCCAGTGTCTGCTCCATTGAACAATGGTTCTTTTTATCATAACAGCTATATCAGCTGAGAAGGCTCCATAAGTTCAAACTTTCGACTGCAACCTCCAAACATTCTTCCCATGATAGTAGCCCCAACTTGAATTCTACAATTGAACGCTCATAAAGCAATGTACCCCACAAGAGGTATATCTGTGACCTCATGTTTGCAGCATGCTCTGCCGCTTCACCAGCAGATATATCTTTGAGTAGTGCATCCAAACCCATTTTCTGCAGCTGGGCCTGATATTTATCCAATTTGGAGAGGCCATTCAGACGCCGCTCCTCCATCTCCTCCCACATCAGCATGCCCCTCTCCATGCTGTCCTCGGCCTTGTTATACAGCTGTAGGACCTCCACAGAAGGCCCTGACTCTAAATCCAGCTTGCACCCAATGGCATAACACCAAGAAAGTTTTGCTTGCTCAAACTGCTGCTGCCCAAGTGCAAGATGACCTTCATAGAAGTCAGGTTTAACTTTTAGAGCTTCTTCATACCTAAAACTTGCCTTGATATATTCTTTCTGTGCCCACTCATAAGCTTAGTTTTGATCTGAGCAAGAATAGGACTCGGTCCATCTCAGGGAGGACCGCCCTCTTTCTTGCCATGGACATGTGAACATTTCCCCAATTGAACAAGGCCAGAGCTGCCATCTCTTGAAACTTGTCTGCAGCAATTTCAAAAAGTTCTTGGGCTTCTTCACCTGTAACAGCATCCTCCATCGCTCCGAGTACAGCTTCATCCTGCCTGCGAAGATCCAAGTAAGAATCAGAATCGAACCCAACATAGTTCTTGAACAACAGAGCAAACTGTATTATCCAGTCATCAATACACGAAAGTCCATGTTCCATGTCTTCACCTTCCTCCACATTTCCATTCTCCTTGACATGAGTTCCTCTCCTATCATGATTATACACCTCCTCCACCATTCCTTCATATGCCGGCTCATGTTCAGGGCTAACTTCTGCAACATACAATCTAAGGGACCCCTGCGGATCACCTGAAGCTTCAGCAGCTCTCAACTCATCATTTGTTGTGATTGTAACCAAATCACCTTCTCATAATCCCTATTTTACAAGAATACCCTTCAAGCTCGAAACCGATCTTGAACTATGTCCCCTACCAAACTGAATGCTGATAATTACAGGTAACTGTGCCTAATTTTATATCCCTTCTTTCATTGAACACCAACTTCACAGGCCTAGCCTCACAGTCACCACTGGTTCTTCCTTCACGATCTTTGAAACAACAACTTCTTCTTGCTCAGCAGTCTCTGCACCCACTGCTTTCTCCTTAACAATATCAACACTCTCCTTAACAACGTTCTCCTCCACAACGGCCTTATCCACCGGCTTCACCTCTGCTTTATCCACCGGTTTCACAACCGCCTTATCCAGCAGTTTATTCACCACAGCTTTGTCACTCTTTTTCTTCTTAGTCTTCTCCTTTACAGTCTTATTCGAAGGCGACTCGATATACTCCGAGGCCATAAGAATTTCCTTATCATCTACTTTGATACCTTTCCTCTCATGGCCTTTTAACTTATCAGCAATCTCCAACGGCAGCAAGATTTATTAGATTCACACAGAATACTATTAACATCCTTCAATGTTAAACGTTTATTCAGAGCTTCATAACATTTAGCACTGCTTCATAAGCGCCTTACTGTATTTCTGGGAGACTCACCTGCCAAATTGTATTGGGTTATAGCTCGAGGGTACTCTCAATACCCATTTGCATATAGCAAGAAGCCATGTTCGACTCAACAGGTAATATCAATATGGTTTTTGGGAAGCAATTTTAGGGCTTTTTCATACTTTAGCATCGCCCCTTCATGGTCGCGCTTTTGAAACAGCTTGTTACCTTCTTCTTTCAATTCCTGAGACATTGTGATGAAGATAGCCGTGTCCTCATCAAACGCCGTCGTTTTGCCGTGCTTCCCGCCGGCGTCTCCCGGTTTCGACGGCCCCGGCGTCTTTCTTCCCGGTACTCCCCATCGATGTATAATCAATCAACAACAACAACCCCAACAAAAACGAAAAAAAGAAACCCAAAATCAAGGCTTCACAGACAACCCACTTCATACAAATCCATGAATTACAACAAAATCTGATGTTCTTCTGGGAGAACACAACAAAAAACTCAAACCCAAAAACCCTAATTGAAGAAGAGCGAAAAAAGAACTAAAAAATCGGACCAAATTATACAGAGAAGAAACAAACAGCAATTAAACACAATACAAATAATAAACCAAGATTTAAATAATAAAGTACGATTTTATTGCTGTATCTGGGGATATAATAATGAGGAAAAAAATATGCAAAAGAAGAAAATTTAGGATTTTGAATGGAAACACAGAAAGGACTCATCAATGGCGCTGGCGCCCTTTACAGAACGTCAACGCCATGTGGGGAATGACCAACACTCACTTCAAGTAAAGCGCGTATACACCGCGTGGTAAAACTCCAATTTGGCCATTTGGGGAATAGCGCACTGAAATGACCCTTTTCCCCATTTTTTGTTTTCTCTGTTTTTTGTTTTCTTTTTTCTTTTTTCTTTTGGATAGGGAATAAAATTTACATTAATATCAATACATTTAATATTGTCTATAAATTTAAAATAAAATAAAGAAAATAATTATAGAAGACATATTTCTTATGATAAAGTTGATAACATACTATAAATTTTATGTTATTTTGATATGTAAAATGCATCAATTGTTAGTCTTCCATAATTTCCACATAATGGCAAAATACAGTAAGGATTTTCCAAAAAATACTAAATATTTTTTAAAAAGCACAAAATGTGCGTATTTATCGACTCTTTCTTCACTTCAACAAATACTCAAATTGTTTGAATGGTGACATGGTAATATTAAATCAAATTTCCAAATATTTTTATTTTCTTTTTCCAATTTGGAATCATATATTACTATTTATAATAGTTCAAGTATGAGTCCACAGCAATGCTACTTCACTCTTTTTTACAAAATGATTTAGAAAATATTTTAAATTCTAAAATTTATTTATAATATCAAAAAAAAACAAATCACTGCTGATATGTTTTAAAAGACATACCTTATAAATGACTTTCTAGAAAAACTTTTTAAAATAAGTATTTCCACAATACTTTAAATAAAAATATTATTAAATTTGATTTAAAATTTATTTAGTAGTGATTTTAACGAGAGTTTTCAATATTTCTTTAACAATTACGTATTTTGGTATAATGTAATTAATCATTCATGATTCGAATACAAGACCTTTTTCTTTCTTGGATTTCCTATTTTTTAAAACTTTGAACATATTTTATCAATTAAGTTAGATACCTAGACATTAGACATGAGCGCTTTAAATATGAAAAGTGTTAAAAATATGTTTTGAACAATTAAAAAACCCTTTAAAGTTATACTCATAACATTTCTCTATTAAAAACATCTCAAATAAAATATTATTAAATATAATTAAATTTTGTTGATAAATTTAATTTAATATGATAATTAGATATTAATATTTTTAAATTATAATATATATAGAAGGGAAGACCTAAAGTGTTTGCATTTATTTAAAAAATACTAAAATAAATATTTATGCATTATTTATACATACGAAAGTAATAATAAATTTCCCATGAATTTTATAAAAAAATTAGTATTTGAGAAAAAGAAACTGTAATAATAAGAGGGCGGGAGCGTGCATTCGACGCAGCATAGAGAGCGGGGGCAGAACACGTGTCGGCCAGATAGGTTTGCATATGGTCAGTCTAGGCTGTACATGTTTGTTTTTGGATGTAATAATAAGATAAATATTAAAATCTCAGTGGATCCTTCTGAATGGAAATGATTCTATTTTTTTTTGATAAATTAAATTAGATTCACCATAAGTATCTTCTTAAATTTTAAATTACAGACAAGAAAAATAATTACTGGGACAATATTATTATTTTTATATCAATAAAAAATAAATTAATTATATTAGCTATGGATAAAAATAAATATTTTCATTAATTTAATATTGAATGTTTTATTTTTAATTATTCATATATAATTTAAAATATAACACATTTTAGAAAATGGTGAAAATAATTTAAATAGATAATTAGAGTTGTTTTAAAACTATTATATTTATTTTTTAATCATTTTTTAAAATTTTTACCTCAATTCTATACTAACCACTTTTATGAATTTATTACCAAAAAAAAAAAAATCTAGAAACTTTGTTCAATAAAATCCAAAGCTAAAACATCTAAAAAGGAAATATAAGGATTATATCCATAATCTCCTATCTAGCTGGTAAACAGGCATGTCTAATCTATTTCGAGACAATCCATTCGGACTATGAGCCAAAATGGACTTGACTAATTTGACTCATTTCTATTCAAGCCTAAATTTTTACCTAACCCAAATTCAACACATGAGTTACGGCCAAACGAGGCCAAAATCTTATAAAAATGTTAAAAAAAATAATTTCATAAATTTTACAATTCTTCAAATAAAATAAACGTATATATAAATATATAATAATAATTAATATTATAAAAAGATCGAATCTGAACAAAAATAATGCATATAAAATAAATTTAAATAAATAATACCCATATAACATCGTTATAACCAAAATATCAAACTAATCGTGAATAGACTCTCAAAATAATAAAGTATTAACTTAATAACATATTTGAAAACAAATTCAAAGATCAAATGTAATCTCTACATACAGAATCTTTATCTTCATCTTCATCCTCATCCCCATTATCTCTAACAATATTTAATATTTTGTTATTTTATTGAAAAATAGATTAGGAAAAAATGTAACAAAACTTTTATTTTCTTATTTCTAAATATGATTATATCTTTTATTTTCTATATAATTACAAAATTGTTAATTTTTTATAATATTAATAACATAAATTTAATTTATGTTTGGAATAAAATCAAATTTATAATAATAAAATATCCTATTTATTTTGAAAATCCATTTTTATGAAAGATATAATCATATTAGAAAAGAATAAGGTATGTTATATTATTTATTTTAAAATAACAATTTTTTTCAGGATAAATAATATTTTGTTATTAAATAATAGTTTCAATAATAAATTTGTTAAAAATATATTAATAATTTAGTTATTAAATTTAATTCAATTTATAAAGTAGTACAACTTCATTTTTATCATTTTTAAATTTAATTTTTTTTAAATCATATCTTTAATTTTAAAATAGATTTGAGTAAATAAAATTTAAAGGATAATTACAAAAAAATGTGAAATTTTTAGATATTTAAAATATGATTAATGAGATAAATGAAAATACGTTATTATTAAAATTGTAATCATTTAATTGAAATGTATCTGCATTTTTCATACAAAGATTTTTAAATATTAAATTATCATATAAATTATATTAAAGATACATTTAAAAATTAAAAGTTAAATAGTTAAACAAGAAAGCTTAATATATTATAATTATAATTATTAAACCTCAGAAAGAGTAAAAAATTTGACTCTATAAGAAGAGTTCCAACATCAAATTTTTAGAAATAAATCCTTAAAAATTTCAACTATTAAATTGGGCCATTTAAAAGATTAAATAAAGATTTCGCAAATTGAATAACCGGGCCAACTTTGACTAAACCCACACGTCATATGTCAAACGGTTCGATCAGTTTGACCCAATTTTATTCCTTGACTACAATTTTACAACTAAACCCTTTAAAAAACCGGACCAAAGTGAGCTGACCCATCAGACTCAACCCATATTGTGTACTCTAATCTCATAAATCTCCCTTAATTAACAAGTCTGCTTGAGCTTGAAATGTTTAATGACCTTTCTGGGTCAAATTTCCAGACTGCTCTCTGGTGGTCTCTATCTAACAACTATTTACAATCGCCTCAACTGGAGAAATATAATCAATATTTTTAGACACTGCAGTGCATCCGCCAAGAGAAGATTGTCCGTCTCCACCACAATTCTTTGGTACTCATTTATTTTCAATCAAGACAAGGCCTCTTGGCGGATGCACTGCAGGCTCTTCCAAATTGCCCAGTAGGTAGACACAATCTCACACCTCTTCTTTGTTGTTGCTGGTATGCATCTCACTTCCCGCCAGCTTGCAATGTCACACCTCGAAATCCGCTCATAAACATGATCAGCCATTTTCCACTTCAAACTCAAAAGGTTCAAGGCGAAAAGACATCATTTTTCTTTCAGAATTGAACGGTGTCCAATTACCAAATTCTTGTCTAAACCACGCAATTTTCTAAATTCATCAATTCTCAATTCCAATATTGCATTAACAAAAATTTTCTTCAAGTATCAATTAATACAATCTGAAAACCAAACAATCTGAAGGAGCATAAACTCATTAACTAAACAAAGTCTATAACAACTTTCAAAATCAAATCAAAGATGACAAATCTCATCCTAGCCAACACTCCTCGCTCGAACTAAGGGTACCTAAAAAATTAACGAATGAGATGAACTCACAATCTAGTAAGAAATACTAAAACAAAGCTTTTGTTTGATAAAAAAATTTCAATCACAACAAATAAGTAGGATGTGTTTTTCAACAAACTTCTATTCAAAAAATAATTGAACATTAAAAATTTCCTTCAAACATTCTCAAATCTATTCATATCAAACACCCTAAACAATTTCATATCAAATTTCAATTCAAACACTTTATCAAAGCCCAAAATCAAACATATCAAATATATTTTTTCCTACATCAAACATCAAATAAATGCAAACACGCGAGATTTTCAAAATAGAAGCGCTGTACAAATCGTCTTCTTTAAGGGGACGAACCAAATATTACTAAGATTGCACTTCAGTCATGCTCAAATCAATTATATTTACTACAAAGGAATGTAAATGTCAATTATTATTCCCATGACATACGGGAATAAATAATAACCGTTATTCCCACACAAGACCGAACTAACTAGAATAAACATTTAATTCAAAAAATTCAAATCACAAAACATCATATCTTCACATTTTCTTTCATAATCCAAAACAAATATCAAATTACTTATCATACAAAACCACCGTTTCGATCCATGGATAATCAAAATAAATAAAAAGCAAAACTTTCATAAACCAATATTATATAAATAATCCAAATTTTTATACTTTCATTATCAAAATGACGAAAAACAGCAATTCTTCAAAATTTGCATTAACATTCTTGCTACTTACATATATATAAAAATAATAACGTTTCGAAAAACTGTATTCGACCCTTACCTCAGTAAGATCAAAACTCAAAGAAGAACCGAACATTTCTCCAAGGAAAATATCTCATTCTAATATTATAAGGAAGAAATATCATTAATACTTACCTATGTAAAGTGCTATATGTTTAGGAATCCTAAACTTTCTAATTATTAATATTCTATTAATATTATTCTTATTATTATTATTATTATTATTTTAACTTTCTAATTCATTCCATAATAATAAAAGTACATAAATTCTATAAATTTTTATAAAGTTGTATTATTTCCAAAATTCATTTAATATTTCACGCTATTATTATCATTATGAGATTTTTAATTTTCTAATGATAATAATTAAAATTTTGCTAGATTTAATTTTTTTATTGAACTCAAATTCCTTTCAAGTCTTATTCAATAATTTTATTTGACTTATATTTTTACTTTGAATTAAATTTCATAATATAAATTTATTATTTAAAATGTGGTCCCTACGTTTTTCTTTTAATATTCTTATACTTAAAGCTAGTGATCCCCTACTTTTTTTTTTCTTTTTTTTAAGACTCCAATATCCAATGACTTTTAACTTTCAATCATATAAACACATACAATAATTCTCAATTAGCTCAACAATTCTCTTTTTTTCTTTTCATCCAAACATGACTTTACCTTTAAAGACTTATTTTCATTTATTTACTTCACTTTTTCAATATGAGATTTTGTTCCAATCTACTCATTCGACATTTTTTTTCTATTCTTCTTTAAAGCCGGGTTTTCAATCTCTACACAAATCTCAAAACTTTTTTTTCTTTTTCTAAAAGTTCTTGTCCTTTTCACCTCAAGAACTAATTTACAGTTATTTTTATCTTTTTTTTTTTTTGAATAAAATTTTATACACTATACTCTTTTCAGGTTAATCAAACCTAAAGAAATCAAACAATCTACAACCAAAAATCTAGAAAATAAATAGGAAAAAGATCTTACCACCATCTTTTCGCACTAGACGGTCAGACAGATTTTTTCTTTCCTACACCCTACGAGTAAAAAACAAGTCATCATAAGAATTAAAATAATTTTTTTCCTATTTTCTTTAATCGATTTAGAAAATCTTACCTCTTGTAATCTATGCTTCAAACTCCTAGGTATGGCTTCAAGTTCTTGAAGTTTAGAAATCGAAAGGCAAGACGTAAAGAAAAAGAAATTTTTATAAATAATAATCTCTATTTTCTTTTTCTTTATACATAGGTCTCTCGAACTCTACCCTTATACTTTACAATTAATTTAATTAATAGAATTATTTTTATTTCCTATTTTACCCTTAATGGAAAATCAAGGGCGTCACATCCTCCCCTCCTTAATAAAAGTTTAGTCCTCTAAACTTGATATAACTAAATCCTTAACTAATTTAGGATATATTTTCTCATTCAATTTTCTAATTCTAAGTATCTCTCAAATATTATGATTGTCCTACCTACACTTTACTAATAACTCCACAACATTTCCTCTCTTTCCACTACATCTCTAATTGGACGGATACTTTTTCCTACATTCGATCTTGAATAAATAAATTGAATAAGCTCAAATTTCATAATATGAGAGTGTTCAAGAACATCTCTCCTCAAAGTCAAAACATAAAATATATTATGAATTTAAGTAAGCTTCGAAGTAAGGCCACTTAATATATCAACACATCCACCTTTTTAATATTTTGAGCGGTCTTATAAACCAAGGATTTATTTTTTATTTTTTTCTCCAAATCTCTCTACAACTTATAAGCAAACTTTTAAGAGCATATAATCACCAAATTCAAATTTCAAATATTGCTTGAGATATCACCATAAACCTTTATGTATATTGAGTTTCTTCCAATTTCCATTAATAGAGACTATTTTTTTTTTTTAATAATTAATTGCACAAGTCAAGGAGTTTTCCTCCAATATGATCATAACAAATAATGATCGTCTCTCTACCATAAACTCTCATAGCATCATCTATCGCTAGCTTATGAAAACAGATCACGAGAAAGGTTTAATTGGTATCATTTGATTACCCAAATGAATATTAATCTCTCAACAACTTAATTAACTTGGAATTACTCTCTCAATTAAGTTATCACCCTAAATATGGAAGCTACTAAGAAACTTCAACATAGTGCTGAAATATTTTTTTCTAATGGACAAAATCAAACTAGTAAAATAAGAATTATTATCATATATCATAGAATCATGCATTCTCCAAAATCTCTACAGAGATAGCTAGTCTAATAGAAAATGAGTAAACTTAATTAATAAATTATCACAATGTTACTGTCACCAACCAAGGTTCTCAGAACTGATCACAATGTGTAATGTACAGCAGTAAAAAATCTACAGAATATGTTTTCACCATTATAAATACGAGGTAGTTGCAAAACCATATTAGCTATTGATGTAAATCTCCATATACAAACACATTGGACCTAAAGCCACAAATTGTCATATCTAATTTCATACTTAACCATCCAAGATTCTATCTCAAATCTTTAGACACTTGCATTCCTCTAAGGGAAATAATAAGACTAAGCAATAAACATCCTTCAAGAGTTGTTTCCTTATGTCTCCATAATTTAAGACAGATTAAGTCTTAATCTCAAATTTAATATCTTATCATCTTATTAAACAATGTCAATTTTTGTTTTTGTTTTTGTTTTTTTGTTTTTTTGTTTGTTTTTGTTTTTTGTTTTTTTGTTTTTTTTTTTTTTTGCCATCTTTGTAACTTATTCCATATGTTCAACTAATTGGAAATTTCTTCTTATAGGGTCTTTAATTCTTCAAATAAATTTGGTTGTACTATGACATTCAACATAAGAGTTCTAAAGTCAAATTTATGGTACAAACCTGCAAGCAAATCATTTAGCAATCTTTGGTGATAACCTCTAATAAATTCCAAGGGATAAACTAATTTCCTAGTTAAGTATCCACTTAATGATTTCATTGTTTTAATAGTTTTGGGATAATATCATAGTCCTAAGTAATTCTATCAATTCATATATTTCTCGTTCGAATCTTTATAAGAAAACAAATACTTCAAACTCTCATAATCCACAAATATTTCATAAGTTTAACCACGAAGAAAAATGTTTCCAATCATAAGTGCAAAAATCACTTTACCTAACTTCAAATCATAAAGAGTTTGTTTCTATCTTAAGGTCTTCAAATGTCTAAAAGCACATATCAACAAATTTTCCATACAGAGAGGAATACTACCAAAACTAATTAAAGATATCATGATGCAAACAAGTCCTTTGAATCTAATGAAATAGTTAGTAGGAGTTATTATTAATTTGTTTTCAACCTTAGAAGCTATGCTCATAGTCATTAGGACCAATCAAACTTAACTCCCTTCATCAACTTTGAAAAAGGTAGGATGATCTTAGAGGTCCTCAATAAATTATTAGAGAAATCAAGAACTTAAAAAAATGTTCAAATAACAAGCATAAGACTATGTCTATTCAAAACTTCAAATTGTTTCCATCATACATCACACGGGCTAAAAAGTTTGAAGAACCTTTCTAAGTAAAGAAATAACTTGCAAGGCTAAGACCACACACAAGAGTCCGTCTATATGCTTTCCTTCAAAACTACAATCAAGCTAACTAAGAAAATAGAAAGTCATCATTTTTTTCCTATGACAACCAATAAGAAAGTGGTAAGAAACAATTTACTATCTTTCAAAATCACATCAAAATCCTAAATTTCATGGATTATTGTGTCAATTGGAAAATAATATCTAATAGACCATCAAACAATACTAATACAAATAGTGTAGTGAGCTTTAACTAGTTACCAAAGAAACCAACTAGTTGAATTAAGATTTGTATGTTGTTATGATTATTGACACGATTTAAGATGAAACATTAACTAATGCATCACTCGTCTATCCCCATAGACACTTAAACAAGTTCTCATAAGGATTAAAACCTATTGCTCTAATACCACTCTTGACATGCCTAAACCGGGTCCATGGGCATGATCGGCCATTTCCAGCCTCAAACTTGAAAAAGTCTTGAAGTGCTTAAACACAAAAATTTTTATGAATCGGATGGTGTCCAATTGGCCAACATTTTTCTGGTTCAAACTAATGCGTAGCTTTCTAAATTCATAAATTCTCAATCTAATATTGCATTAATAAAATTTCCTTCAATTCTGCTATCTGTTATATCACCAACACAATCCGAATGGAGTGATAAACCATACCAAATAAAGTTCAGATGCAAAAGGTACAACAACTTTCAAAATCAAATCAAAGATGAAAAACCTCATCCTAGCCAACACTCCTCGCCCGAACTAAGGGTACTTGAAAAATTAAAGAATGGGATGAGCTCACAGCCCAGTAAGAAATACTAAAACAGTTTCATGGATCAAAATATTTCAATCACCAACCAAATAGTAGATGTTTTCACCAACTGTATTCAGTGAAGTAATATAGACAAATTTCTCTCAAAACATTCTCTCAAATCTATTTTATATCAATAGAATGGAAACACTTCATACTAAATTTCGATTCAAACACTTTCATATCAAAAGGTCCAAATTAAATACATTTTGAATATATTTTTCTAAGAATGCTAAATATCAAATGGTGTCAAACAAAGGACTTTTCAAATAAGTGACTAGTCTAACTTGTTCATTTTACAGTAATAACCAAACACTACTAAGATCACAGAATCTTTGGAACCAAAACCCTAAAGGTCGAGATCTGGTGAACATATTTAATTTCACTGGCACAAATATTACTAATTACAAAGATTTCATTTATTATGTACAAATAAATGAAACTATTATTCCCCATTGACAAGGTCGAATCAACTTAGTCAGTATCATATCTCAAAAATTCAAATAAAAACATCATATCTCCACATTTTCTTCATAACCAAAACAAATCTCGAATTACTATCATACAAAACCAACGGCTTGATCCATGATATTCAAATAAATAAAAAGCAAACTTTTCATAAACCAAGATTATATATAATTCCGGCTTAAAATTTTTAATCATCAAAATGACGTTAAAACAAACAATTTCTTTTTAAAATCGTGATTAATATCCTCATAAACCTTAAAATCCCATTTTCTCAAAAGCAGAAATGGTACTGCAAAATTCAAATTTTTCTAGATCTCGATGACAAAACAAATCTCAATCGTTGGAATCGCCTCTGCAAACAGCTACCACGCCGACATCACAATTCGAGATTACTAATGGCATCGCCGGCGTTAACGAGTCAGAATGTGAAAGACTGACATGATTTTTGAGTGGCTCACACGCACGCCAATATAAAGCGCGTAATTACCAATCTCACCGCGTGGGCCCATACTATATGACATCTCCCACCTGGATGGAAATCCAGCTGTGGATGAAATGTGATACAAATCCAAATTCGAGCCAACGAATTGATAAGTGGTGCTTATATGAAAGAGGAATAAATGATAAGAAAAAGAGAACACTTATCTCATTTTTGGGCTGGTACGTGCAGTGGAGGGGAGAGACAAATTCTAGAGAGAGAAAGTCCAACTTCTCTCTAGATTTCCCGGGACGTCGGACCACGGTTTCGTCAATAAGAGGCGCTGTTTTACGCTGCGGCGGCTGTTGCGGACACCGGTTTTGTGGAGTTTCGACAACTCCGAGAGGTATGGGTCTTCTCCTACTCGGTTTATTTTCGGTTTAAGAGCCTTGTTAATGTTTGGTTGATATGAGGCCGTGAGTGGTCAGACGGTCATCCCAAAACTCGACCGAAATGCTGAAAATTTGGGATCGCTTTCAAGGGCCCCGACGCATTACTGAATCGCTATTCATCCATATGCTTGTTGTGTGTTAAATTGTGATCGAGTGTTTAAATAATTACATGAGGTTTTTTACCCTCCTGAGCGGGATCATCGTCGGAATTTTTGCCGCTGAAAATTATACATGATCGTTGACCGTTAAAATAAATTTCACTGATGGTTGACCAAAATTGTCCATGTGTGTTGTTTTGCAAAATATTGCTTAGAGGAATGGCTTGGAGTGTGTACCTTAAACAAATTGTTAATGCATATAATTTAATGTGTTAACATGATGTTTGAATTATATAAATATAATTGTAAAGAGTCATCGGGAATTGAATCAAGATAAAATTTCATGCGAGCTTAATTTCGACGTTATCAAGGCATGAACGTATCAACATGCGTATTAGGTATGTGAACTTGTTAATATACGCATGATTGAGATATATTGACATGTGTTGTTTGGAAATGGTAAATGGCTTCAGAGTGCACTGGGCAACTCTAGGAACAATGTGTGTGAGTGCATGGTATGAAAGAAAGAAAAGGAAAATTCACAGGAAATGAATTTCAAGGAAGATTTTCCGAAAATTGTCTTGAGAGGTTGCCCATCAGCTTCAGTCTGAGGCGGACTATTGACACTGCTGCCAGAGAATCACCCAAATAATTCACTCCTGAGGGTCATTCCAATAGATTTTTAATCGCCGAATTCCCCAGGGTATGTTTTCGAGAACAAAACCTTTGTTTTCAAAATGTTGAGCTTTCACTCGCTTAGCATGAGAATGTTTATAGGCACAGGTGGGAGTGGCGGGTCACATTCTCATCCATATCAAGTGTGTACATCTCGAGTAGGACTTCAGATGTTTTACTTGAATGTGTTCTGGTTGTCATTACATGTGCACTTAGTGAGGAGTAAACCATGTGAGATTATCACACTGGAATTGCCTACCCGTTTTAGGGAACATTATTTCAGGTACAGAGTGTTCTGGAAGACGACGCTATTAGAGGTCGCTGAGAAGAAAAGCCGACATGTGGCTTGATAATTATTTTGTAGAACATATTAGAACTTTTTAATTTTAATATATGTTTTGTATTAAGATGATGTAACAACCTTTGAACTGGTAGAATATACACTATATTTTTGATGAGTATGTATAGAGGTGGTTTCACTGTATTACTTACTCATGTGGTGGTTTCATATATGAGAGAAGAGTATTCCAAGTAAGCTGACGATAACACCTGACCCCTCGAGAATCTAAGGCCATAAACTAGACGTAGCATAGGTATACGAACACCTGTGGCTCGAGGGACTCGGGCTTAGGGCCATGGTCATTAAGGTGTGGGAGCATCAACTTAGACATAGCTCGGTTGTTAGGTTTAGGTATGTGACGCCCTAGGGCAACACGAGAAAGGATAGAACACCGCATGCATTGTTTTTTATGTGTGCTTGGGTGTATAACATGATGTGTGATTATGTGCGATTGAATTGTGTGGTGGTATGCTTGGTGAATATCATATAGGAAAATGTTGAACATTAGGGTCGAGAAAACATAACCCCTAAGTTTGAGAAAAATTTGATTTGAGAATTTTGGACAGAGTGGTCCGTAAATAACCAAATTTTTTTTTATGACAATTGCTCTAGTTTTGAACATGAATGTGATCGGGGTTTTGTGAAATTATGGAAAATTATTCAAGCTTTGTATCAAGAAAACTCGTTAAAATTAAACCTTAAAATTTTGAGTTGAATAAATTGCATTGCCTAGGCTAACAGTATTTAGGGGAGTAGCAGGGGGCTATTGAGGACAAAAAAATGTGTTGAGGAAATTTTTTCCTGGGTTTCATAATGTAAAACAAAGAAATAAAATAAAATAAATTATAATAAATTTATTTGGTTCTACTGAAGATATGAAAAAAAAAAATGTGATCTTGCAATGAGTAGAACAAATGAAAAAAAAATGAGTGAAAAAAAAGAAAGTGCGTGAGGGTCGGTTGGCTACCGCCATTTGTTTTTGATATCGTCACACAGAAATCGATCGTGATCGCGATACAACGCAGTCGAGCCGCTGCCGCCGCAACAAAGCCCGCTGACACGGCCAAAGGGGCCACGATATACCGAAGGCGCCACAACACGACGCCTAGCGCGCCGACGTGGCGCTGCAGTCTGGCTCCTGCGTGTGCAATCGCGGCACCTAACCTAGTTTTGACTGGGCTAATCGCTTACGGGCCAATCGTTTTGATCACATCGTCGGACACGATCTGGCGGGATTTTAAAAAATAAAATAAAAATAAATAAAAATAAATAAAATAAAGTAAATAAAATAAAATAATTTTTTTGTTGCAAGATGATTTAATATGCAAATATTTTAGGCCACTTCAGCGGAATGCATCGATATCATGTATGGAAAATTTTTCGCGGCGTGAATAGTTCCTCGAGACCTGCGGTTTACACCCTTAGAAAACACTTCATAAAAACTTAACTCTGTCATTTATATGTTGCAAATGGCTAAGGCGAGAGGACGAGGTCGCCCACGAGGTAATCGGGGTCGCATCACCCCGCTTGACCAAGAGGCCTTTGCTGAGGCTCAGATCGCAAATTACGCTATCGCACAAGTGTGTGTGAAATGAAGAGCTGCAGAAGTCAAACAACCTCCAATATAGAAGCACACAGAACACCTCGAATATATCCTAGTTGTTTTCAACATGTTTAGGGTATTTTGTAGACATAAATTAAAATTTTCGGGGAATTTAATTCGAAATATGGAAAGTTAGAAACTAAAATTTTTTATACAACTAAAGGGACAAAATCGTGAAATTGTCCCAAAAGGGGTATTAAAGACATAGTTAATATAATTAGAGGTTAAAGTATAAATAATAAGATTTGTAATGTAATTAAGGGAAGTTGAGGCCTAAAAGCTAATTAATTAAAATTTTATTATAAATAGTCATAGAGACCAAAAATGCATAGAATTTTCTGAAGCTCTAAAACGAATATTAAATAGAGAAAGTAAATAAGAGAAGGGTAGAAAAGAAGAAGCAAGAGAAGGAGGAAGAGCAAGCAAAGGTATGGAAACCAAATTGGGTATGGATGCTTGGGACTTTCTGTATGAATTTGTGTATGGATTATGGATTGCTAGGTTTCATTTGGCCATTAATTTGGTTCCTTTTCAGTAGTTTTGTTACAAACAATTTAACTCTATATTTAAGGGAAGTTTGCTGAAAAGCTCTAGATGATAAGGAGTAGATATGGAACTTTCACAATTCCAAGGTTTTGTAGAATTAAGTGAATTTTACATGAATCGTAGGGTTCTTGGAAAATTAAAAGTATTTGTGAGTTGTCAGAGTATCTCACTGGTTTTTGACGTATGATGCATTAAGAGTGATCTGTGAGATGAAGAGATAGGTAAACACTATCTGGCATTTTCGTGAAGTGCACTGGTACACCTGAGCGTCAAATGTACACTTTCGGTCTACTATTTGGCACAAAGTGTACCCAGATCATTAGGTAAAACGGAGAACTTTATTTGCCCTATTCACTGTATTTGACCATGAATCTGCTCATTTCTGATCCTGATTTGAGGATTCAAGTGGCCACCAAAATGTATTTCAAGGAAAACCAAACATAATCTTAAGAGGTACCTCCAAATTCTGAGATTGAGATGAACAAAAATTCACTGGGGCAAGGCATAAAGTCACCATTTCCTGCATCAAGACCATAGAGAAGTCCGAAACAGCCTGGACGTAACTTGAGTTTCTGTGGTCTTGAATTAGGATTCCAGTTGAAATAGAACCCTGAACTTAGCTTTGAATGAGTACAAAGAGATATTTGCAGAGTATTAAGACCCGCAGAAAGCGGAGGCTTTCAAACCGTCCCTCGTAAACTGCAATGACCTGCTAGTGAAAATGCTATAATTTTAGCTCGATGATCCGATCGGGAGTGATTCCACCCCGGTAAAGTAGATTCACAGAAGAATAAGAATACATGAATAAGGTGTGGATAAAATACGATCATACCTTACCAATATATGTGAAATACGATCTGTCATGAACACATAATGGGGCTAAGAATGCCCCATTATAAAATAGTAAAGAATGAACTCATATAATTATAAAAATGCTCAAGATCATGGTAAGAATAAATGATTAACGACACACTCGTTCTCGATTAGTACTCTAAGATCTGGTTAGTGTTCAAGACTCCCCAGTTAAAATTTAGATTCGAATAGTGCCACGCATAACTGTCTGATTAGCACTGGCACTCTGGCGCTACTACACTCCTCGGTCCTGCTATACACTACATCTGTCCTGATGAAAGTAAGAATAATCTGCTCAGCACATCAGAAACTCGCTTTCAGGCTACCGCACTCGCATCATATATTCTTGATACTCATTAGTCAATTCTGAAGAATTTCAAGACATCGGGTCTAGGTGCATTCTGCATAATTATAGATAATAACCTAATAATGAATAAGATAACATTTATTAAATGCATGAGTGAAGGTACACCAGCTATTTATTGAGAGCAAGCTTCAGAATCTCTACTTAGATCTTAATAAATATAAGTCCTCAGAATACGATAAACTAGGCATCTACGAGTACTTCCGTGACAATGAACTTGGGGTAGTACTCCATGTACTTTAAGAAGAATAAGTATAAAATTTATAAATTCATGAATAGAATAATGAATTGATATCCGTTATTGTTTTATGCTTATTAGTAACTGTACATGCATATTATATATGTTTCCCACTAAGCCGCAGTTTAGCACGGGTTTTTAATCCGTGTAGGCACAGGAGAATACGCCCAGAATCTCCGCATTCTTCAGTAATAACACACGAGTAGGGGTTCATCACCGTAGGTTCGTGATCGATCAAGAATTGTAAATGTATGTTTTGAATATGTAATGGGACTTAGTAATCAGATATGTGTGACATCAGAACACCACCGCATTGGCAGAAGCCTTATTTTGGACTTTGGAGGCTATGAGGTTGATATATTGGTGAGACTTTAGATATACCAAACTAATTGCTGTAAAGAGTCCCAAGATATGTTCTCGTCCCTAAACAGTTCTGATCCGCCTAATCGGGGCCGGCCTGAATCTGGCGTGAAACACATCATCCTCCAATGGCCATAGAGGGAGGAGTAGGTGACATACAAGACATCCAAGATATGGGTGCTGGTATTAAGAGGAAAGAAGATCCATCTTCTTCCAACCCGGGAAAGAAGCAGAAGACTTTTGTTTCGCACGGATCTCAAGGAAAAAGCTAAGGTTATCGACTCATGCTGAATAGCATTTAGTCACAGTATGTGATGATATGTTATTTCTGCTGAAAATGATACTTTTGATGGGGATTGCCTTACGGAGGCAAAATCCCAAGGTTATGGGACACCTCGGGCCCCACTGGTCACTGGAAGAGTCATCGCTAAACAGGCAAGGCGATGGTGTGGGGCTTCATCATTGTAAGAATGGGGCACATGAGAAGGGACTCGCCTGCAGATGTGATCCTGGATTGGGATGAAGACACTCACTGTCAGAGGACAAGAGCGGATACAGTTCATTCCTTCGCACCCTAGTATGGGTCAGAGGAACCAGTTTCAGTCGTAGGGTGCTATACAAGCATCTTCAAGAACGACAGACGGCCAAAGGCCGAGTGTGGGTAGTCGTGCACAAAGCTCACGGTGCCGTGACTCTCGGGGGACCTGTGGGCGTGTCTATGCTGCAGCGAGGTTGAGCATGTGATCACTCGACATGCGTGGGTACATTTTATACCCGCATTTGTTTTCTCGAAGGCATCATTTTTATTAATGCATCTCAGGTGATAGGTTGGGGCTTAGATAAGGCCTTCTGAGAAGCCATGCGTGATGTTCTTCCTGCACCTGTAGAGAGTCGACCGACAGGTCGGGATTGTGAGTAAAAAATCTCAAAGATTCTACTCAGGGGAGACCTTCGGGTGATGGACAGATTCGGGCCTGATCATCTTATGATTCGTTGATGGCCTACTGGGTTTGCCGCTGATTCGAATTTGTAGTCGCTTTGCACACCGCTGTGAAATTGTTTATAGGTTACGTGATGCACGGTTGGATGATGTGTGTGGAATTTCCGGATGAAATTTTTTAAGGGGGAATGTGAAACCTCGAGAAAATCCTAATTTTTGAAAGGGTAAATGGCATCGGTCAAATTGGAAATTTTCTAGATCTCGACGAAACGAATTTATCGTTAATTCGTCGCAATCTAGCTATCAATGTGAATTTGCAGAGATCTAAAATTGTATGGTTTTCGAGGCAACGAGCTTATCACGACACTTGACATTTTTGGTACTACATCGCGCCACGTGTCGTGCAATTATCAACTTGAGCTCAAGCGCTGGGCCCACATATTACGCGACATCTCCTAATCAATGGAATCCAAAGTGGGTGGATGAAACCCGATAAGGAACCAACGAGCCAACGTAGAATTGATTTGTTCATGTTTGAATGACAAAAAGATAATAACGAAAAGAAAAGAGAATTTTCCTTCATTACCGGCACGCGGCAAAGGAGGAGAACAAATTCTAGAGAGAGAAACCAACTTCCTAGATTTTCGTCGGACAAATGGCTGTCGCCAAGAGGTAAGAAGTTGCTCACTCAAGGGCTGAAGCGTGACAACCGGGTTGCTTTGTGGAGCTCACAACTTCGGAGGTGGTTTTCTCATCGCTTATTTTCTGCTTAAGAGCATTGTTGAAGTTTGGTTAATACGGCGCCGAATATCAGACATTATACTACGTCCCAAAACTCGATTGAAACGCTAAAAATTTAGACCTGTTCGCGCCCCGGATAGATTACTGACCGTTATCGTCCATATGTCAGTGTTAAATCGTGATTGAGTGCTTCAACAAACAATGTGAGTTTTCTGCCCTCCGGGCGGATCAAATGCTGGAATTTTTGGGGCGCTTACGTACCCCACACACCTGACCGTTAAAATAAAAATGCCGATGGTCTGACTAAAATTGTCCATGTGTGTTGTTTGCAAAATATCACAGAGTGAATGGTTTGAGTGTACAGAAAACAAATTGTTAATGCATATAATTTAATTTGTTAACACTTTATGTTTGAATTAGGTAGAAATATAATTGTGTAAGTAGCTATTGGAATTGAATTGTTATTAGCCAATGTGAGCTAATTCTTGATGTTTTTTTTTTTTTTTTTTTTTTTTTTTTTTCTAAGGAATGAATAACATGTGGTTAGTATGTGAATTTGTTAATATATGCATGATTGAGATATATTGACATGTATTGTTTGAAATGAGATAATGCATTTCATATGCACCGGGGCAACCTAGAACAATAGGTGTGGATGCATGGCATGAAAGAAAAAGGAAAATGGTTGTGAAAGAATCTTAGTGTTTTTCCAAGAATCGCTTTCAGAGTCATTTACCACTATCTGAGGTGACCATGACTGCTTCTAGAATGCACCCAAAGAATTCACCTCTGAGGGGTTGTCCAACAGATTTTACCGGAACCCAGAGAAGCTTTCTGAATAAAACTTTGTTCTCAGTGTTTCATTTCAATTTCGTTTAGGTATGTGAGGAGTCATGAGGGCTCAGACACAGAGGGTGGGCTCACATTCGATTCATATCATGTAGACATTCGAGACTACATGTTTTACTTTAATGTGTTTTGATGTTATTACATGTGTGAATTAGGGTGGAGTAAACCATGTAGGAGATTATCACCACTGTGCACGCTCTTCCACCCCGGTCGAGTGAACATTATTTCTGTGCACAAGGAGTGTTCAGGAAGACGACGCTCATTAGAGGTCGCTTTTGAGAAAAAGCCAACATTTGGCTTGATACTATTTTTGTAAAACATGTATTATAATTTTAATTTAAGATATATTGTATTAAGAGGGATGTAACAACTCTGAAACTATACTATTTTGTAGAACATGTATTAGAACTTTAATTTTAATATATTGCCAGATAACATCGGTGAATAACTCAAACTATGGTAATATAGTTGACTATATTTTGATTTAGTATTGTTTATACTGGTCTACGCGGGCTATTTTATTTCACGATTTAGCCTCATAAGATTGAGACACGTAAGAGTTCAAGAAGTTGATTCGCCGGTCAACTGACTTCAGAATCGTGGCGCTACAATCCCTTATGACTTACATATAAAAATAATAAGTTTTCGAAAAGCTATATTAGAATCCCTTACCTCAAAGAAGTATTGAAAACCTTGAAGTAGCAAATCCGAACGATATCTCCAAGAAAATATCTCATCATAATATTATAAGGAAGAAATATCATTAATACTTACCTACATAAAGGTTAAAGGTTTAGGAATCCTAAAACTTTCCAATATAAAGTTGTATTATTTTCAAAATTCATTCTCAATATTTTATCCCTATATAGTTATTATTATTCTTATGGGTATTTTTAATTTTCTAATGACAATAATTTAAAGAATTTATCAGTTTTCAAATTTTATCAACTCAATTTTTCAAGTCTCATTTCAATAATTTATTTGACTTATATTCTTACTTTGAATTAAATTTCCTAATATAAATTATTATTATTATTATTATTTCAAATATGGTCCCCAACCTTTTTCTTTTAAATTTCACTTAGCTAGTAACTCTACTTTTCTTTCTCTTTTTCTTTCAAGACTCAATATCTACTATCTCAACAATTACCCTTTTCTTTTCATCCAAACATGTATTTACCCTTTTTTAAAGACTCTTTCATTTATTTACCATTTTTTTCAATATAAGATTTTCAGTTTGAATTTACTCTATTTGATTTTTTGGTTTTTCAAAGTAGATAATCCTTACATAAATCTCAAAACTTTTCTTTTCATTTTTTTTCTTCTAAAAGTTCTTGTCCTTTTCACCAAAAGAATCTAATTTACAAAGTTATTTTCATCTTTTTTTTTGTTGAAAGAAAACTTAATACAATTATGACTTTTTCAAGGATCAAAACCTAAAGAAAATCAAACAATCTATAACAAAAAATCTAGAAAATAGAGAGCATCTTACTTTTCAAATTAATTCCTTCTAATTCCTAGATTCCGCCAATAGTTGATTTTTCACTGTAATAGTTAGAAAAAGAACTAAAATAATTTTTTTCCTATTTTCTTTTAACTGAGAATTTAGGAAAATCTTACCCTCTTATAATAATCCATGCTTCAAACCCTAAGTATGGCTTCTCAAGTTCTTAAAGTTTAGAAATCGGAAGAGCTTAGTAAAGAAAATAAATTTTTATAAATAATAATTTCTTTTTTCTTTTTCTTTTTATACATAGGGTTTCCTTATGAACTTACCCTTATACCTTAGATAATTAATTTAATTAATAGAATTTCAATAAGAAAACGTGAAAAATCATTGCTTTCAAATGTAGAAATTTCAAAGGCAAATAAGGACGCATTTTCACAAACGTCATAGATAAAACATCATGGATTTGATTTTTTGTAGTAGTGGCAACATTAAAGAGGTGGAGTTTCCTAAATGCCAACCCTCCCTCGTTTTTTCGGGGAGCAAAGTTGATCCCATGATGCCCAACAAATGCCCTTCTTTTCCTGTTGGTTTCTGCCCCATCAGAATGAATTCATCATCCTCCCATCTGCACATAGCATTTCTAGGGAAGAGGAAAAACACTCGTATTAAAAGTCGGTGGGTTTGTAGCACTGATTTAAATAGAATCTTTATCGCTTTGATTATATCTTATTATTCCATCCACTTATTTGTTTCCATATTATCTCCTTCATAGGGTTTTAGATGGAAATAATACGATTTGAAAAAAAACAATGATTAAATTAATTTGGATGTCAAAATAATGACTAAAGAGTTAATGTCATGAAGGTGACAACGTAATCGATTCACAAAAGCCGCTAACCATAACATCGACAATTACCTTTAAATTTTCAAATAACGTTAACCATTATCACAGTGGGTATTGGAATGTACAAATATTGTTAATCATACTAATGGCTTATTAGGTATAAATAAATGTTTCATTGCCATATATAATATACAGAATGTTTCAATTTCATTATTTTATATTTGATACCATTCTTCATAATTTTTATTTAATAAATCTATATAAATCAGATGTACATATTTTGAGTAATAAATATAAAAGTTGGGTATAATTCTTATCAATTAGACTATTAGAAGTATTTGATGTAATATTAACTTATTTAATAGTTAAATAACGACCTAAGATGACAGGTCATAGAGTTTATAATATATTGATGGGTATTTCTTTATAATTTTCTAAAGGTGATTGATAAATATTCACAATAATGTTTCTTAAATGTTTAGAGAAATTTGATAACCAAATTTTTGTTAATTTGTAATATTAAAACCTTTTTTCAACTATATAATTTTTAGTTGTATTTGTTTGTTTAAATCATCTTTGTATTGCTTTCATTAACATTTTTAGTAACACTAGACCCTAAAAAAAAGAGCCTTTACTTTTATTTTTGAAATGGACTAGCTCATGCATTTGTTAAAACAAAAGAACACAATATATGTATCTAGAATAGAGCCATGGAGCTCGTTTATTTTGATTTGTTTTACATACCTGATAACCATAGGGAGCTTAATGAAACATGGTTGGGAAAGCAACCCCAAACAGAAGCTAGTGGGATGTATGGCCAATGAAAATTCTGGGACCCATACAAAAGAAACAAAAAACACAAGCACCATAAACTAAGATCTGCAAAGACACGCCTTGGACATCAAAACAAAGAGGTACAACCACACTAGCCGAGGAACACTAGCCTGATTAAAACCCCTCCATGCATAAACCAAATCATATAAATATATTAAAAACATTGTATACAAATATCAATATATAAAATATCGCATGTACTTCAAGAGTCCACAAGATGACGTTTTATATTTCTATAGACTGCTAGAATACACAACCTCAAGGCAATAGGTCCCAATCTCAAATGAGCCGGACAGAAATAATAGAGCACGGCTGAGCCGATGAAGGAGCGTGAGGAGCTGATGGATGAAGTACTCAACGATAGATGGAGTAATGGTGTCGCTCTAGGTTGGTATGAACCTAACTCATGTAAGGTCAAGGATGGTGTCAACGGTGGGAGCAATGTGTGGGATGATGCTGGTGGATGAGAAAGTGATATTCATCATATAGGCTGAAGTTTCAGGTGACACTGATATGGCAAGATGCTTAAGTGTTCGGGGTATGAAGGTGATGTGTAAGTGTCCGGGGTATGGAAGGTGATGTGTAAATGTCTAAAAAGGCATGCATACTGTATGTAATCTCTGTGACGGTGGTAATGGGGTATCATAGGCAATGTTAGCTTAGGAAAATCACTCATCGCTCACCATCTCGACCATGACCTCGCTCACTATCTTACCTCACGCACTGGCATCAACTCTCCCTCTCTCTCCTCACCAATGAGCCACACGCATCGGAGTGGATGACAATCTGAGGTCTACTGCAGGTCCAGATGGATGCCTCCTGATTTTAGTCGGCGACAGCGATGCTCTTCTCCTCGATCTCGTAACACTGGACGAGCAATATGATGTGTTGTAATACCAAATCGGTGGTAGCAAGGCGCGGAGTACTAGTTATGTCGTCACAGGATCCTAATGAACCAACCAAAAGAATTATAAATACATAATCTATCGATTCAAATTTGGAAAACACTTTAAAACACAGACTTAACTTACCAAAAACTTGAGTAAAACTACTGTGAATATGGAACTCATATCATTCTTATTCTGGTGGTACATAAACGTCAAGGGTAATAATGATGGATACCACCGTGATATATGGATTATAAGTCCATCATACCCACCATGTGGGTAGTGGGATGATCCTACTTCCGCCGCTGTATCCCATATGCAACATGGGAGCACAGGACACGCCCACCTCTCCTGTGGATCTGCTGCATCCACTCTATGAAGTTGTTACCATAAAAGCAAGATGAAGGTATTTATCGGTGTAGCTCCAACCGGCCTGGCAGACTGCTCTGATACTGATGCCATCCACTGGGGCTTTGAAAACATAAGCGGGCGGATATCTGGCCCGCGATCTCCGATCGCCTAAGCACATATCCGAGAGCCAGTCAACCAACTCTCCGACGCATGGTCGCCATATAAGACCTATTATTTACACTTGACATCAAAACTTTTATGTCAATATAAAAATGAAATTACTATATAGAAACTGGCTATACTTTAGATACCACATATTCGATCAAGATTTCGCGGCATTTAGTCATCCTCGATATGTGAGGTGAGTACAACGGACAGGTTATGCACTGTCAAAGGTACTTCCACCTACACCTCGGCAATGGAAGAGTCACTCTGCTCGCCCACACGCTGACCAAGAAGCCAACAGTAATCCATCGTCGAGGCTCGCCAGGTCTCCATCGACATACTCAAGATCGCCATCATGTAAGGTATGAGGGACTGGTGGTGCTGGATATGTTGATGATCGCCCAAAATCGGGTCGGCCCACGTGAAGTCTCTCCCAAGACCATAGCTTAATATAAAATGAACATAAAGTAAGCAACCTAATGATGTGTTGTGTATATGAATGTGTATGTAATAAAAAAAAATTTACATACCAGACGTTGTAATACAAACGCTAATACCGTATCTACGATCCGTTTCTACTTCTATGATAACTGTTAATATAAAGTGGAAGGACATCAGACAACCCCAACTATAAGTCCCAGTATGTGTCAAATCTCATAGTAGTGGGAGAAAGCACAAATGAACATGTACTCCTTCGTTCAGAAACAAGAAGGATCACATCACAAATGAAACCACGCCATGATCCGCTTCAAAGCGACTCATCTGATCGGGTCCCGGGTGGATAACCCGGTCACATAAATCACATCAGATTGAGATAATCTATCCGAGAGCACGTAAAGACAACAGCGCTCCTCGCGACAACCCCGCCAAAGATAATTGTTAGCCACGATGTTCCAGTGACCACGCATCCAACAGATGGAGTGTCAAGGATGATAGCAACATCCCAAGTGATCATCTCTCCGACGGCACATGAAGCCGCAGTGTTCTGTGTGCCGGCCATCTCTCGATGAGACAAAGTGATAGCGCCGGGCAATCGATCATGATGTGGCCCAAGCTGTGATATACCATAGAATCCTACGGATCACGTATGGATGAATACGTGGATCCATCCTCCACATAATGATGAAGGCTTATCACGCAAGGGTGGAGTACTCGACCTACAAGTAAATCTAAGAAACCAAGTTTATAATTGATTATATATAAATTACATAAGTATTAACCGAAATATTAATCGATGGCAATAAAATACATACTCAGTTCAGATCTACTAAATGGACATATGTATGTCTTGGTAATACCAAGATGTGATGATCCAATGGATTTGCATCAACAGTTTTCTAACTATATCTATAACCTGGATGTCCTAGCAAAGATAAATATTAATAAAACACATTGAGAGACTATATCAACAAGAACAAAGTTAGAAAAACAGACATGATAATAAATTAAATAGATATATACATGACCGATGTCTCATTTACTTAAATAAGATACACTACAATTTCATAATCTAAGAAATACATTTTGTATTATTAAGTGTTATACAAAGTTAATAGATATTCTGATTGTACTAATTAACTTGATATTTATTCTTACAAGATCATTTATTAGAATTTGGTTGTTTGCACAACTCACATGTGATGGTTGCTTTCCTCTCCACCCATTTCATTATGCAACCGTCGATTAGATCGCCCATCGCCATGCAGATTTATCGACCAAGTGGTACAATCGTGAGAATCATCATAAAGAAGTTACCTATCTTCATCAATATCGATGAAACAAGCCGTCGCGTATCATAATACATCACAGAGTGTAGTAGCCTTTTGCACAAACTGCAACCAACACATCAGTGTCGATATGTTGCTGATATGGCTACAAGGAAATCCATTATATCAAGATCTTTCCGCGTGCAATTTTCGTCATGTGTTGAGTCGAGCGTTTTCAGACCACTCCTCGAATTTGACATGAATCACTCGAACGCGGATCGTAGAGAATAATTTGATCAACCAACCTAAATAACACAACCCCAAATCCGAGCATCAACATATGGAGGAATCGTCATCGTATGCCGAACGACAACACTTAGTTCTTCAGAAACAGAGTAATCGTTAAGGCTAAGAAAGGTCAATTGCATTTCACGTGCTTAATGGTGTTACGGTTCTTTAAGAATGACACATAAATACCCGATATGTTGGTTGTCATTATCCCATATTCGACTTCATAACGTGAAAGAGCTCTATAACTGAAAAGTGGATTAATGAACCATTAGTTTATGTTTTAATTTCAGACTTTCTCCCACTAGAATCATATGCTTATTGAATTTGCGCTTTGTAATTCAAAGCTATCTGAAGACACCAATTCTTCTCAGATATCTGATCCGGTCATAAACTATTGCAAGATGACGTATGCAATTCCGTGATAAAGTATTATGCAAATAACCAAGATGAGAGGATCGGGTCATCATACCATAATACCTAAATGTTCACAAATATAATACAACCTCATCCGCGAGTTACCATTTTTGATACATGCCAAGAACCATCCCCAACTATCGCATTCTCGTGATCAGCTAGTAAATGCCACGGAAACAATCATTATTTTCGCATCACACCCATAACAATCAATAACGCGGTCTTTATATTTCCCATACAAATGTGTACTATCAATACTCATAACAGGACAACAATGTTCAAACCCTTCAATAGATGGCTTGAATGACCAGAACACGTGTTAGAATATCTCAATGTTTGGCATATTAATGTCACATGTTTTTCAAATTACAACGATCCGTGGATTTGCTTGCTCTATGCATAAGAACAAACGTGCAGCCGCGTATGCATTTGTAGAAAAGTCAAACAAATTGATCGCTCTAAGTGCTTTATGCTTTCCATCCAACGCATTTTTGTATGATATTTCACATCCCCGTTTCTCTATCACACTTACTTGAATAGCAGTCGTAGTCAATGTGAATTATGCCTTAATTAATGCCTTTATATGAGCACCAACCACATTTGAGTCCAATTGATAATGGTCCCGGTTCAAGCAAGGATTGACACAAGTATGCGGCCCTTTATATTTGTTGATAACAAATAAGGCATTCTACAACCATGGCATGAAGCTTCATAACATCGACATTCTTCGGCCTTCTTACATTTTAAAACGAAGCAATTCTTTTTAAGACGCAACAACGGCTAAACTCTTAAGGTGCTTTAATCTGAGTAAATCTACAGCTCTTGCAAATCATAGAATTAAAATTCAATAATTACAAATTCTTCTACTTTGAATAATCGGTACTATGTTGCAACCCATGGAGTCCACGTGACTTGAAATAGGATAAAATTTAAAGTTTTCAACATGTTCAAATTCAGGTGTCGGGTGGTAAGATAATGAACAGGATGACTCATTCAATGTCCTCAAAGATCCTGGTTATTTGATACATCACACGATGGTGCATGCCAGAGACATATATCCTCGCTTCATTCTCAAAACTTGGTTGTGCACGAAGGGTGATATGTCCATCAACTTGAACATCTAAGTCTCATTATATTCATCATCAACATCTTCATCGATTTCATTTATTAGCTTCTTCATAAGCAGCCTTCATCATCTCCATATGTGACACTCCCCGAAATACACCCACAAGTTAAACATAACAGGGAAGAGGGCGGATTAAAATTAAGACACTATTATCAGGTTGGAAAGAAAACATTTGAAACTGAACACTGGTAAGATACAAGAAAAGGGAATTTCAAAGAAACTGGGATACAAAGGTCATATGACAAGAAGATTTCATAGGCTAGCAGGGAAATTTTAAGGAATAACTTGTTTTGCAAATGAGTGAGAGTTTGAGGACTAAAGTAATAAAAGGAAAGCAAAATCAAAAGGGGATAAGACCGCTGGTCTCTATTTTCGAGAGGGCCTGTCTAAAGTTAAGAAGAGAAAGATAAGAGGTTATGGAGGAAGAAAAAGAAAAAGAAGAGGAAATGTATGAAAACTATTTATGTATGGATTTTTGGACTTTTGTAAGGGATTTGCTATGGTTTGTATGATTACTGGTGGGCTCAGATGACAGATAGTAGTCCCATTGGCTTAGTTAGGGAATCTATCATACCCTAGATTTGTTGAAAGTCAGTTGAAAACCTAGTTCAGATAAGATGAGTAAGGAATCAAACCCTAGCTTTCCTCTTATGATTTGATTAGGAAAGCCCAACTTGGGTAAAGGGATTTTTTTATTGGTTCTAACCCACTGAGCTGTTTTGGGGTTTTGCATTCCATGGTGGGTTGCGATATACATGAGTTTAGAGGGAGTAATTGAAGTTTTGCGGGTGAGAAATGGCAAAATCCCCGCCATTTCAAAGAACTCGCACTTGCACTCAGACTCCATTTAAAAGATAGCAAAGTAGACTTCAGATCGATCAAGTGGTACCGTACCCTTCACCGAAAGGGCCGGTACCCCAGATCGATCAAAGTGGTACTTTGACTGATGCTTCCAAGCCTCGATTTTTGTACCCTCGCATTATTAAGCCCCAAATTTATTGACCGATAGTATAGGAACCCTAATAAATGACTAATTTATAGTTCAATCTAAGAATGAAATCGTTCAAGTGAAACGTATCGCATTCTTCGCCAGCCTTCGAATCACAGTTTGATGTTGGCAAAACTTAATGCCCATATGATAATATAGTAAGTTTGAATGCATATAATCGTAGGATCGCTCTAAGACCTAATATTTAATGACACGACAATTCTATTACGCAAGAAAAGACGTATACATTTTTCAGATTATCTGGATTAGTGCGACGACACTCCGACCGCGCTTCGCACATTTAGCAATTTCATTTTTAATTAGTGCGACGACACTCTCTCATTTTCACGTTGCTTCAACACTTCGCCAGGTTACTGCATTCGGGCATCGCATCACGGTGCAATTTATTTGCATGTGTCCGGATTATTTAGCTTCTTATTACCGGGTTCAGTAGTCAAGCAGAGTACGAGAGCCTGAACAACGGTCAGAGTTAAGTAATATACATCGTTCGCCTCCGAACGTACCCACAAAAAAATCTTTGTACAAGTATAAGCCTCAGAGTACCTATGTGCACCTCCAGGCACATAAGCCTCGTAGTACCCACTCTAGCACCTCCGCACGCTATTAGGCCTCAGAACTCCTATGGGAGATCCGAACAAGTATAAGTTTACAGGCACAAGTATTGCATAAGTTTGTTAAATGGATTCATGAAAAAATTACGATATCTACTAACAGACATTCAGTATCATTCATATGCTTACTATAAATGAGTATTAGTGCATGTGTATACGTATAATATATGTTTCCTCTACTGTTTAAAGCTTAGTAACGGCTTTAACCGTGAAGCAGAAAGATTAGTACCCCAAAAAGTGCTATTCGAGTCCTATTTAAGATAGGTTTTGAGTGCTTTTTGCGCATCAATCATGTGAATTCGTCAATTGACATGCGCAGTCCACTTAGTACCACTCGATTTTGTTTCGAGTTTGTTTTGTACTCTTGCAGGTTTTATGAGCCTCGCCATAATTTCAAGTTTGCGTCGATTGGTGCTGAATGTTGAGAATTTCGTGATTTTTACCGTCGAAATGAAGAAATGTCATGGAATTGATGAATGGAGGTTTAACTGATGCAGGAGGCAATTAGCAGTGGATTAAAGGATTTTCATATGCATTGCGGTACTCAAGTATGATTGCGAACAGAACTATACGAAAAGTCAAATCCCCGCGAAATTCGCTATGTATTATTTTGCTTATGATATTTAAAAATTCGCTATCATAGCGGTAGAAGACAGGCATAGCGAAAATTTGAATTTTCGCTTACGTTTTTGTATTTTCTTCTATGATATGTATATCTTTCGCCATGATAGCGAAAATTCCCTCCCGTGTTTTGGTTCCAACGACTCGTTTTGTATAATTCCCATTTTGTCCCTATTTGTAATCATATATTTTAGGTATTTTTGGTATTTCATGATATATTTTGTTTGGTTTTTTTTCCAGAGAGAATGTTTTATAGCTATAACTTAACTTTTCATTCAAGCTTTCACTCGCAGCCTTTTGTTTTAGGTTGCGCTTTTCTCTCTCTTCTTCTTCTTCTCTCTATTTTTCGTCGCCAAACACCAATTTAGATGAACTTTGAGAGGATGCTCAAGTTAAAGTTCTCAAACCTTTGAAAAGGAGGGTCGCGAAGGTTAATGGGGCATCGGTGGTCCTTTCACGCGAATGAAATGTAATTTATTTATGGTTCCAAACTTTCCAAACTAGGGTTTACGTTATTTAATGTCTTTCCTTGGTCAATATTGTCATAAGCGCTTAGTGGTTCGCATTTTAATGGTAGATGCACGACATTCTTTAGATGTCATTTACGAGCCATTGAAATGAGGTTAAATGCTATGTTTTCAAACCTGATTGAACATTAAATGCTCAAGATATGTTTGGACTCAAATAGAGTGTTTCTTAAGGGTTAGTTTTGGAAGCTGTTCGTGATCCGTTACATGTTAATTTATATGTCATTTGCCCTAGTCGCTATAAATAAATCGGCGATGACCTTCTCATAACCCCATTTTTACCAAGCTAGTGACCCAAGTTTCGGTGGTCACCATTTCACACTTTATTTTAAGCTCTTCTGGCTAGCCTCCATGACACCAACTCCCACACCTTTTCAATGCAAATCCGAAACTAAATAAAAAGTCTCTACCATTTTGAATCATGATACAAATCATTCAGGAACGAAACTCTATCCCCAGAGCTCCACCTCCTAGATCATGGAGGTCATGAAGAGCTTGACTATGGCAAGAGGAGGATGTAACATTCCTCAACATACCCTACGCTTTCTACATGTTTAGGTAATATATAAAAGTGTATTTATCCCAGTAAAATACAATAACATGGAATTAATACAACAATTACAGGTACCATTAAATTACTACAATTCATGACCCAAGGGGCATAATATAATAAGTTCATATGTCAAAGTAGGATTTTGATAAACTATCGAGAATAAAACTGGAAGGAGGACCAAAGAGCAATAAAAAAAAAGATATTAGAATAAAATAAGGAAGAAATTGTGGGAGAAAATATGGTTTAAGGAAAGAGGAGAAGTTTCCTCCTTAAAGTGAAATAAAAGTGATAAGATTAATATTGTACACTCAAATAAAATATTCTATTTGGTCTTTGTGAGGAGGTAGCAAAAACTAAGAAGAAGGTGTTAAGAGAAAAGAAGTGTTAAGAGCATGAAAAGGAAAGAGAAGATCATGGTATGGAACTCCTGAATATTTGTATGAATATACATGTCTCTGGGGTATGGAACTAATAAATTTGAATATGGACATGTCTTGGGTTTGAAACCTCACCCAGCTTTGTTAGATTAAGTTGGAGGAAGAGCTCTAAGGATCCTAGATATGTGCTTTAGGAAGGGTCTAGTTGCGTGCTGAACCAAGAAAATTTCTATTTTTGATCATATGCAAGAGCGGACCTAGAACGAGTTTTTTAGGCCAGAATAAAGTGAATCTGGAAGTAAGTCCTTCTGATACTGTGGCCACATCAATTAAATCGACGTTAGGTTTTCAATTTCACTCTGACCTCTATAGACTAAGTTATAGTCCTTATCAAGTCACCTTTAAATAAATCTGGTCGGCCGCTCACAATTCAATAACTAGCCGGACCTATGTTTTGGCTTTTACATTTAAATAAATATTATAATTTGGCAGTAAGTCCTTCAGTGAATAAGGCCACATCAATGAACTTGAAGAAGCCAATTTAATTCGAGATTTTAGACTGGGGGAATTTACGGTCTTTTACTTCTAATGTCAAATGGGCGAATACCATGGGAGGTCGTCCCGTAGAGGTCGTCAGTAATCGTAGAGGTCGTCCTCGTAGGAGGTCGTCATCCGTAGAGGTTGTCGTCCCAGGTTTTATCCTGAGCCGTCGCGCCCCGGCATTGTCGTGGTTGGATCACGCATGACCTCCAACTCAAGGTCATCTCTTCGCTTAAACCCGATTGGTGTTCTTGACCTCTATGGAAAGCCCATTGAGCAACCATACATATGCCTGAGGAGAATATTAGATGTCAGACCGAAGTGTTAGACTGAGCTCGTCACTTCGGGCAGAAGCCGTCGGGCCCGTGTCACTGTCAAGATCGACGCAGATGAATTCTCCAACTTCAAGGCCATATCTCCTTCATTAACTCCGATTTGAAGCGTTTCGACTCATGAAAGCCCATTGAGTCAAGAATCCTTTTTAAATCTAGTGCCTGAGGAGATTATTAGATGCCGACCGAGGTGTTAGACTGAGCTCTGCTCACTTCAGTGCAGCCTGTCAATTCAGGTCAGCTCATCAAGATCGGCCTGGCAGCACACTCCCAAACTCTTAGCAGCTATATCTCCTTCAAGCCAACTCCGACAAAGGTTTCTGACTCTATGCGGAGCCCATTGAGTCAAGAATACATTCTTGCCTGAGGAGGATATTAGATGTCAGACTCAGGTGCAGACTGAGCTCAAGTCACTTCAGTGCAGCCTGTTAGTCCGTGTCACTCGTCAAGATCGACCATTATGACCTTAATCAAGTCATATCTCCTTCGCTTGAACTCGATTTGGTGTTCTGACTCTATGGAAAGCTCCATTGAGTCAAGAATCCATCCTATATGCCTGGAGGAGATTATTAGATGTCGACCGCTGGTGTTAGACTGCTCATCACTTCGCCAGTAGCTCGTCACTGTCAATTCAGTCACTGTCAAGATCGACCGCGCATGACCTCCAACTCTGGCGTCATATCTCCCTTCGCTTGAACCTGATTACTAAAGGTTTTGACTCTATGGAGCCCATTGAGTCAAGAATACATTCATAGTACTCTGAGGGAAGATATTGGGATGTCGACTGAGGTGTTAGACTGAGCCTCACTTCAATGCACTGTCAATTCAAAGTCACTGTCAAGATCGACGCGATGACCTCCAACTTCTAAGGTCACACTCCTCTGCTTCAACTCCGATTCGTGTTCTCGACTCTATGGAAAGCCCATTGAGTCAAGAATACATTGATATTCCTGAGGAGTATATAAGATGTTTGACCGAGGTGATAGACCGTTGAATGGTGTCAGCTCAGTTTCGTCATCAGTCACCGCCTAGGTTTCGACTATGCATGACCTCCAACTCTAAGGTCATATCTCCTTCAGACGAACCTCGATTCGCGTCGACTCTATGGAAAGCCTATTGAGTCAAGAATACAGCCATACATAATATGATAAAAGGAACCTATATTAGTCCAGTGCTATGAAAATCATGAAGCGTGATATGAGCAAGAACCACAACATAAATAGATTCTGGAGTATGTAAAGAATTATAGAAGAAAAGAATAAAATGATAAGTTCGTAGAAAACGTATAATTGTGTGATCGCTTCGCGACCTTATTATTTGAACGACAGCATATATGATCGTGGTCAGTACTCCCGCTAGTGCTACTTGCCGCTTCTATCACGTAAGGCGTGACGCACATAAGACAGCGTTTGGCACGTGATACATTGTGATCGCTTCGCACTCCCGCTAGTGTTTCACACTTATTACGCGGGCAGACAGTCATGTTTTAGTGATCATATTGTACCTTCGTATATATTGTAAATGAAGCTCGTTTCATTCCTTACTCCTGGCCCAAGCAAGCGAATATTTATACGCGGTGGGTCCGAATAAGAAAGACAGGTGAGAGAGTTTAATTTACTTAAGGGTACCTATGTATTTAAGAAGAAGTCTAGGTTCCAGACCCTATGGGAGATAGAACAATGATAAAACACAAGTAAACGTACAAGTATAGAAATGTATAGGTATATGTCATAAGATATGATAAGATACAAAGTACACGAAGATATAAGTTAATAAGATATAAGATGTTAACCTAATGGTAAATAACCTATTAACGAATGATAAGCATATGAATAAGAATGAGTAAATGCATGCATGATAAACTATAGGAATATATGTATTATAGAGAAATAGATAGCCATAATATGGAAGCTGCTTATATGAGAAACGAAAATAGATTTAAAGAAACGATGGTATTAATCAGATAATGGATTTAAACCGAACTATGAATGGTTTGTTCTACTTACTCATATTCTCGCTTTCAAGTTTTTTGCATGTTTGTTCTAAAGCAGTATTGAATTGATTTTAATTGATTTGAGAAAAGTGATCAGAAATGCTCAAGACATAAAAATCAGATGATTAAAGAATAGGGGTGGAAGAAGAAGAGAAGGAAAATAAAACCATAAAGCTGCATATATTGTACTATATTTTGCTATAAAGGATTTGAACGCTCTTAATAGAATGTTAACCGTTTATTTTCGAGATTGTTGATAGATTGGTATACCATCAGGTCAACAAATAAAGACGCGAATTTATTTACTATGCCATCCGATCAAGAACAAGGATCAGACGGTAGTGGAATTACTATTTGATCGCTTATAACCACACGAACCCGCAGGGACCAGACTGTGTTATAAACCATTTGATACCGCTCGCAGCCTGCAGGGACCGTGTTTGGTGACTGAGATCCCAGATATCAAGATACAAAGCAATTGCTATGGCATAACCAATTGATTTTGCATAATCGAATTGATTTTGCATGGACCTAATGATTTGCCACAATGAATTGAATTTGCGTAACTGAACCGAATTGTGAGCATTAATTTAATTTGATTTGAGATTTAAATATTGATTATGAAAATGAAAGTGTATTTTTGGGATGATCAATGAACCATGACTAATCAGGAGTATAAAACAAGTAGTATATGTATCAGATGCGAGACCGATCATCCATAATGATTTGAAGAAGTTTTGAATTGTTAAATTGTGAGAATGATAAATAAGATGTGAAAACAAGATATGAAAATAGAGCATAACAAATGGTATAGTATATAACCATGAAAGTAATATATGTATAAGTATATATGCATATAATAGTATGAATATGAACCATTAGAAAGATAATGTAATTCAAATGATAAGTACTAGAATAAGAAATATATGATATGAATATATGATGTACATACCTAAACGAATGTAGGAATAGATGCTATGAACACATGATAGAAAATGCATATAAAGCAGAAAACGATGTGAGATAAGTAAAAGATGATGCCACCTGAATACAAGTAAAGTGATAGAGGTGAGATATGTCAAAGATGCAGTAACATGTGACATGTGATAGTAAATGTAAAGATGATAAGTAATATAAAGCATATGCATATGTATAAGCTTGTGGATCACACCATAGGGACACCATGCTTATGTTCCCACTGTTATAAAGGCTTAAGACAAAAGGTCAACCGCAGAGTACGTATGTAAGACAAGGATAGAAGATCGGACATCCCACATCAAGAGAGGTGCCGTCTCAGGATAAAGCTCACCGCACGGCCTGGCGATTCCTGATGTTTTATAGAAAAAAATGTACATGTATGGTGAAGGGACAGAAGAGGTAGAGGCATGGTCAGGGACACCACTCCGGGTGGTAGTTCTTTATATATGAAAATGATTTTGTTATTACAGAAATTGCTTGGTAACCACAAAAGGTTCGCTCAGAAAGAATGTGTCAATGAGTCCCAAAGATAGTCTCGCGCCGGATGGCTCTGATCCGCCATTCGGCCTGACGGACTCGGACGTGACAGAGAATTAGAAACAAATTCTTTATTGATCCCAGATACCCCCATCGTGGCGACTAGACCGAGATTCCTCATGATCTTCCGTGATAATCGCTTAGGCCAACAAACTGAGAGTCATCAGCCAGGTTTCAGACTCCGAGACAGTAAACGTAAAATGTACAGACTAGATATGAAAGAGGGAATGGAACTCGTGGATCGATGTGTGACGCCTCAAATCCCGAGATTCATTTTTGTATTTTTTTTTTTAACAGTGTCCATGAACAAAGGTTATGAATGTAACATGAACAAGGACCCAACAAGGCATCGTCGGCAGTTCGTCGCGGTGCACAACCTTCTTATGTTCTCTGCCATGACATAGGAGGATTTATCCCATGTCCAAACCCGGTCGTGACACTACCCACGTCGCGACCCAGTGCCTAGAGGGCGCTGTTGCGACAAAGAAACCCCTGTCGCGACCTTGATCGCCCAGTCCCAACCCCAACCTTGTCGCGACACAGAAATCTTATCGCGACATGAGGTCGAGAATTTCTGTCGCGCCACGTCTTAGCCGCCCAAGCAAGCCTGTCGCGCGCACACAAGTGATGAGTAAAAAACTCATTCATTTTTAATACATTTTTCTAATCTGTTTCTTTTATATAATTGCTTGTTTTTATTCAAATATATTAAAATTTTACCAAATTTATATTTTGCAGACTTTTATAGAAGAAATGGCAGTTCCAGCAAGTATACAAAAGCTATATCTAGTCAAGTAGCTAGGTCGGGATAGACTCTTGAGGTCGCGACAAGTAATTCAGTAATACAAGATATTTGAAGCACCGTAGAATTCAGTCGTGACTGGGCGATGAATAGCCCAACAAAGTCAAGTATGATGAGAAAATTTACCGAGAAGGCAAGAAGAAGACATCACGTCGACAATCAAGCCGAGGTCGCTACATAGAAAGAAGACATTGTTGGTAAAGTACGTAAAAATTGATGTTCATCATCGCTTAACTAACAGTTCGTGACAATTTTTGGAATTACTTCTTCTAGTGAATTATGTTATAGCGATGTTCTGATCAATACCCATTGTCATTGTGACTGTGATCAGAAGACGCCTATCAATGGACCGCTTCATGGCGCGTTTGAATTGGAAGGAAATTTCCTAAATCGGGATTTGATTTATTTGATTGATGTTGTTTCGTGGAATTGAGTTGTTCCTAATAGTAGTACCAATACCATCTCAAGGATTGTTTCGCTTCGATTTCCAGAGTTCTCCTCGGAGACATGTGATGGAGATTCCTGAGAGCTCTTAACTTATGGGTATGTTAGACTATCAAGAACTAAGGGAGCTCTAAGAGTTCATTTCGAGATTTCAATTGCCTGGAGAAGAAGCTCGAAGGGAATTATTTATCATTCTAACTCATCATAGATTTCTACCTTAATCGTTTGATAAATCTTGATCTCAGGTTAGCCGAGATCTAATCAAGGAGAAGGAAAATCCATCGATCTAAAGGATGAGTCATCAACCATTTTGTAGAAGTTTAAAAGGAATGACCTGCACTGGGATGCAAGAAATCTAAGTAAATTTTAAGAAATGTGCATTTGGTGATTGAAATGTACACTGCATTTATAAAGAGGCTTTGAATACAAGTAATTGATTAGGATCATTTGCTTTGAAAGAAGAAGGACTCTAATTAGTGAATAATGAGAAATCCAAGCCGCATTATTAGGCATCTTTGACAAATTTAGATCCAAAACAGATAGAAAGAATCAATGAATCAAAATGCGAATGGATCGCTCCACAACAATTTCATCTCGTTCATTTCAGCGTAGATCCTGATTAAGTCCAATTTATTTGTTAGTTCGAATTTAAATTGGCTTAATAGATGAATGTAATACAGATTATCTTGTTCCCTTTAAATTCCATTTTTTCAACCTCATTATGAGGTTCAAATAAGGTGGATCTCGAAGTGTTGGGAAGTTGATTCCAACATTCTTGTCAATCTTTGTGGGAATGATATCTGGACTTATATCCAATTTTTACTACTTGTATGACATGTTCACTTGCAATGTCATAAACTAAACCCATTATTAATTCCAGAACATAAAATCAATTTTATTCATTTTCAAACAACTCTATTCAACTTTGACATAGATGCAGGAAAATTGTAAGGTTCTTGTATAAGTGTTAAATTGAGTGGTTTAGTCTATATTTTCACAAACAAACAACATGCTCACTGCGGGGCTTGGCTCAGATAAGCCCGATCACAACAAGAAACAACTCCACGTGAACACAACGCCAGGAAACCCCATTTGAGATAGATTCTTTCTTCGCCGCGACTGAGGCCTACAATGGCTACCGCCATTATGGCTCACACAAACTCCCTTTTATTTTTCTTGTTGGTTCAACACACTCTAAAATCAACATAAATTAGCCTTATTATTACAGCAAAGGCCACCTAAACCTCGGAAACTTGCAAAATGTATTTATTATACAAAAAGAGTTTAATTACAACTCGTTCTTACGCACAAAAATCGGCTTTTTCTACCCATAATTTTACAAAATACAAAAAATGAGGCTTAATTTGGCATTTTCGCCACTAAGTCCCCGCATGCCATCCCCGCGCACCTTTCAAGACTGAATTGTTATTCTAATTATGGCGAGCAATGCCCGCAGTTGCATTTTCCTACATGGGTTACTTCCCCACCTGTCGCTTCACAATGGTAATCAAACAAAAAATTCAATGAATCATGATATCCCTACTGGAACGCTCTTCATACGTCATTCCATGCTCCTCGAGTCCTTCCTAACTCTCACACATGCAATTTTCCCATGTATGATATATCATTTCAAAACAAAGATATTTGTTTGTCTATGGACAACCCTCCAATATAATAGTGACATACCCACAGACTTATAGTAGGTATCACTCTGAGTATATTATAAAGGACACATTCATAAATAATTGTTGTGATAGACCACCTCTCATATATTATAGAGGACATATCCGAGCAATAATTGTCAGGCTGATCAATTCTCCGACAGCACATATGGGACATACCCGATAAATAATTGTTACCCTCCGATATATTAAGGTGAGCGATATCTTCCGATAAATAATTGTTGCGGTGGACTACCCGATATATTATAGCGGGATATTACTCGATATTAATTTGTTGTGTGGACTGATCCGGTTATATTATAGTGGATATAATTCCTAAGAATAATTGTTGCGGGCGGATCACCCTCTCGATATATGAATCTTACCAAAACCAAGTCATGCCCTCACACCTAATGTTCTACAGTGTCCTGGTGCTTATGAATGCGATATGCCATTTCCATACCAATTCATGTTAATACATCTAGCATGCATATACTAACATAATTTGCACAAACCAACATGTTATTCAACTTTAGCAATAACACAACAGCACACAAGGGCCAATCAATGGTCTGAAATCATTCTGAATGGTCTAAACAAACTGGGCCCGAATCGAGCTGAGAATCGGGCCCCAAACCCCAACAATCGCCCATATCTGGGATCGAAATGCACGACATACCTAACTCTAAACACACTAACCATTTGATTGCTCAGCCAAAGACTAAACTAAGTAGGAGAAAACCCCTTACTCTTGAGTTTGTCAAACTCCCCACCTTCCTGGCCTCAATGCAAAGTTTAGCTGAGGGATAAACTTTCCCTCTGGCTTCCGCCTCAGAATCGCACCCGATTTCTAGTAATGTGATGTGAGAAGTGTAAAAGCCTCTTCAACTCTTTCTTTCTTTTCTTTCTTTCCTTCCTCCTTTTTCCTCCTCTCTAAAACCGGTTTGTTAATCTCAAGCCAAGTGAGATGTCCTCTCACGTGCCACATGTCAGCCTCTCATTGGCTCTCTTGGATTACCTTATCCCCTTATCCATCCACTTGGATTTTTACCCAATCATGGGTTGCCACTTTTCTCCTAAGGGTCCCACTTGAGCCCTTTTGTTTGAGACATCCTGCACTTGACACGTGGCACACTATTAGCCACTCTTCATGTGCCAAGTGTCTCAGATTACCCAGGTTAGTGTTTAAAAAAACTAAATCCCGACTGATTTGTGAATTTCACTTAAACTATCGTGGTAACTAGATTTCGCGAGACCATTTCCCAATAGTGAAGATCAAGCTACATCCAGATATCTAGAAAATTCTCGATTTTTGACCGAAATTACCGTTAACATTTCAGAGTAAACAATTTTCTGTGTTTCACAAGAGGTATCACACTTAGAAACAATTTCACTACTAAGAGTAGTTTTATTTTGTATCTTTGCATATGATATTTTGATTCAGTTATATGACTTGGGCCCACCAATGTCCCAAAAGCAAGTGGAAACCAGTATAGTTTCGTGCTCCTTCGCTTTAGGCTGGGTCAAAGAGATCATCATATGTCATCCTAAGATCGGACCGCTTACTAGCCCACAACCAGAGTTTGACACTTCTGCAACATATAATTGTCACAACTGTGATAGACTGAGGCACCTACGATTGATTCACTTGTGGTCGACTCAACAATTTCACATACAATTCAATTTTCACGCATCATTAGGCACCATGTTCAACATCTTGCATACTTTAACGTCATCCATATTGGAAATGTTGAACCTATTACTTTTTTAGAGATATTTACAATTGAGGAATTAATTTTGAAACTTTCATGGGTCACTAGTTGTCCTCGAGTATAATATATCAATCAATTGTTCAAACGCAGACCAATCCCAAGACATCCAAAAGCACAATAACAACTTTGCTCCCCCCATATTTGACATCTGTTTCAGTTCTCAATATTTTTCCATTGTAATAACATATCACGGGAATAGTTGAAACGGACATAATTGACCTGTACAAAATGGTCCTAAATAAATTAAGTAATATGACATGTCATTATGCTTATCACTTCGACTTTATCATAAAGAAAACAATCAGCTTCTAAAAAATAAAAATATGACATTTCAAATTGTCCTCAATTTCAAATTTAGGTTTGTGTGGTTTTGTGGTTTTAAGGTTTTGTGGTTTTAGGCTTGTGAGTATTTAGATTTCTATTTTAGGGGTTTAGGCCTAGGGTTTAGGGGTTTAGGGGGCTTAGGTTAGAGTTTGTGGTCATAGGTTTAGTGGTTTTATGGTTTGGTGGTTTTAGTCAAGGGGTTTTCTTTGAGTTAGGGTTTAAGGTTTAGGGCTTGTGGTTTTAGGGTCAGTTTAGTATTTTAGGTTGTGGGTTTTAGGTTTAGGTTTAGGGTTTTGCTCTTAGGGTTTAGGGTTTTGGCTTTAGGGTTTAGGTTTAGGGTTTTTGGGTTTTAAAGCCAGGGGTTTCGTTTAGGTTTTATGGTTTAAGACTTTAGTATTAGGTTTTAAAGGAGAATAGTTTAGGGTTTTAGGATTTGTGTTGTGGCCTGGGGTTTAGGTTTTAGGGTTAGAGTGTTTAGGGTTTAAGGTTCGGTTTGTAAGGAGTGTTCAGGTTTAGGTCTATGCTTTAGGCTCGGGGTTGGGGTTTGGGCCTGGGGTTTTAAGGTTAGGGCAGTTTGGGGCTTAGTTTTAGGGTATAGGTTATACTATATGAGATACACCACTCAAAAATCATGCCAAGCATTGAGAAAAGACATAACAATTCAAGGAAAAAAATGATTGAATTATGAATGATATGTGTGCTCAGAGCCAGGTGTACTATGGGATTATATATATAGACATGCATGCACTTTTTTTGTAAGCCTTTATTTTTATTGCTACTAACTTGAAATCATAATTGCCATAAGTTCACTCAAGATATGAAGAAACCAATTCAAACAATATTATAAAGCTACTTAGATTGTCGAGATATTTACAAGGATCTTGTAAATAATGGCATACATAGTAGAGAGAGAGGAGAGTTTTCAGGGAAAACAAACAAAATATATTCTTTGCTTGAAATAAAAACTATTTTTAAAAATAAGCCAAATGGAATAGAATATTTATTTTATGCAAAGGTTTTTATAAGGTCTATAAGGTCTTGTGAGGGCATTCTCGCATATATCATATTTCATTTCATAGTTTTCAATAGGTATTCAAGGAGAACAATAATAAACAAATTTAATATCCTAATTATACATTAAGTAAAAATGAAAAACATATTAGAGATTTGCAAAGGAATCCTTAATCCATTTAAATATAGATAAAGACAATGAGCCTTATACCACTGAAAGACTTAAAGTATCAAATATTTTTCGGGGCTTTCTCTTGCAAATGATCTGAAAAAGAATTGCAGACAAAAAGAAAACACAAAAGGTGAGAAATGACATCAGTTTTTGGTTGATTCCTTAGGGTCATTTATTCCCCTTTTTTTCCAAATATGTTTGTTTCTTGAAAGTTGATCCTAAATCACCAAGAAAGATGAGAAGATAGAAACGCATAAAAAGGTTAGAATTTATTCAATGAGAGTTTTGTCTTTCTGATAAGAAATTTATAGGTTGCAAAGAAGAATTCTTTGTTTATATGGGATTTCATGTGAACTCTTTCTCCATCAAAGCTTAATTCATTAATGTTAAGAATATTTACCGACAACCAATTTGAAAACAAGTGATTATCATTCAGAAATCTCACCGAAGATAACATAGTAGCAATGTGTAAATTAATTTATTTGGTTGGGCTGGAACAATAATTTCACCTGATTACTCTTCCTATTGGAAACTAATTATTTTGATCGGAATCCTACTCAAGCTATTATTTGGTTTTTGTCTTTTAGTTATTTTTTATATTTGAATGTATTCTTATTTGGGTTTTGTGTTTTTATTTTTCTCCAACTTCAAAATTCATGATTAAGTCATATATTAATGAACGTTTCACATTTATATCATTCTTTCATTATGTTCTATCCCTACTCCCCTTTTTTTTCCCTCAAATTTTTTGGAATCAAACATAACCTAGGATCTAAGACTCCTTTTCAGGTGAACCCAACAACTAAGACAAGAAACTATGCTATGCACCATAATTTAATGTGAACTCATTGAATTTACTAGTTTCAGTTTTCCATTTAAAAACTAATCGCCCAAATAGTATGCATTCAAAGAAAAACAACAAACGCTAAATTATGTCAGGATTTCACTGGATCACTAAATCTACTAGGTATTCCAACACTAATGTAATTCCTAGGTATACAGCCGGTCACCAATGATTTAGCGCCTCCATCCCTAATCAGCTGAGCACCCCATCCAAGTTTAAAAAAAATATCCAAGAACACCAAACCACAACTACAGAATTACAACATCAATTACAAATCACAACATAAACAATCTACACCACAAAAAAATCAAAATGTAAAACACTGCATCACAAACCACACAAAGAATTACTTCAAAAAGAACTAGAGCCAAGCACGATTAGAATAAACCCGATTGAAACAAAGATAAACCAAATATGTTAATGAATAATCCGCTAACAAATGCACTGGGCTGGCTTAAGAGCTGCTGAGCAACTGGGAGAAGAAAAAAATGATAGGAAAATAAGAAAACCCTAACTAGGTGATTATAAGGCAACGTTCTTACGTGGATTAATGGTATTTATTAATTTTTTAACGACAATTGACTCTTGCTATGATAAAACGTTTTTGATTAATGGATAATCATTAATCATCCGTCATTATTAACTTCCAAACTAATTTAATAATTTTTTTTTCAAATTATTATTTCCGCTCCAAATCCTCCTTGATATATCCAAAAGTCGTTAATCATTCCTAACCACAATGATGGGAAGCCCAAGGTACTTATCTGAAAGGCCAGTACTTTTAACCTCTAGTAAGGAACTTAGTTCCCTCTTCCTTGAGTCCGAGACATTTGGGCTAAAAAAGAAGGTGTATTTATCAAAATTTACCTTACGCCTCAAGCTCTCATTGTACGTATGAGTAAAATAGTTCTGATCCAGACATACTTATCTGACTTGCTTTAAAAAAAAAAAAGCAGATAACTGTCATCAGTTAGTGTGATAGTGTGATATAGTAGGGGCCTCATTTCTGATTTGCAGTCGTTCACATGTATTTCTGTAATGTCTGATAGAGCTGATAGCCCTTCAAAAGTTAAAGAATAAACAGATAGGGAGAGAGGGGGTCAACTTGTCTGCGGCCTTTGCATGGTGTAATCAAGCCTAGCTCTGTCCCATTGTGCAGAAATATGTCATGAGTCAGATCGAACGCCACCTGTATTATTCACCACAATTTCAACATGATACGTGAGTGAAACCCACTGGTCTTGACTAGTTTTCGACATGTCAATTTTTATAGCAGCTACCCCTGCCTTACCATACCTCTTGTGCTTCAGAAATGGCAGATTCAAGCATCAGTGATATCTTTCAGATTTGCACCTGGGGATAAATGTGCCTGAGTTTCTCTGTACACAAGGCAAAGATAGTCATTTCAACTGGTTGGCCAACACCTTGGCAATTATTTTATATAACACGTTACACAAAGTAATGGTCCTTAGGTCTGAGATTTTTTCCGACCTCTCCTTCTTCGGTATAAGCATAATATGAGTGTTATTCCATCCTTATGGTAGGGACCTCGTTATTACACCTCCCCAAACAAGTCTCTGTCAAACCTGAACCTCAATGTCCCAATAGTGGTGGATAGAAGTCTTCGGGTCTATCCCATCTGACCCAGGGATTTATCCGGTGCATAGAGAAGAGATTGCCTTTATTTCATGAGGCTTAAAGCGGCCAGGAGAGAATCATTCCCATTCATCGGACAATCTCTTGGCCTAACATTCTGTTAAGAGAATCCGCATCACACCCAGAAGAAGCAAAAATATTTTGAAATAATCAACTATTAGGTTTTTTCATACTTTGGTCTCATGGAGAGCCATTGATCCCCATCGTTTAGTCTTCCTCAGTGTTTATAATCACAGATTCCACCTTTTTCCTGTTTGGGTAATATTTGTGGAAAATTTTGGTATTAGAGTCACCTCCTTAGCTGAAGTGCTGTTTGGCTCTCTACTTCCAGTAAATCTCCCATTGGGTGAGGAGAAAATTTATTTCATTCAATAATCTTAGAGATATGTGAAGCTGCATGAGGACCTGGGAAGATAGTAAGTAAAGCCTTGAGCTTCGGTCAGCGTGTAATGAAGCTTTTAGTTGTGTGTCATTCTCTAGGCTTTACCCCCATTCTTGAGTTTTTTAGAAACAGGTTGCCAGTTGTTCAGTGACTTTGGATCCCAAGGACTTTTCCCAACTGTGCTCTACCACCTCTTTGCAAGCCGACTCTTTCACCCATGCACTCTCAAAACGGAACCTGTATGTATATTGCGACTGTCTCTCCCCAGCATCAAGGAAAATTGTTGTGTGATATGAGGTTGCAGTAATCTCATTTCGGACCCAGGCCCTCGGAAATAATACAAACCAGTCATGGTTGGCTAGGGCTCTATCCAGCTTTTCTTCCCAACAATTGAAGCTACCCCGGTATCTTTCCTAGGTGAATGTGTTCCCCTGCATGCAGACTTCTTTGTGTTATAATCATCAATGGCCTCATCGAAGCCTTGAATAAGCGCGAAGGGATGGCGAAATCTACCTCTCTTTTTAGCTTGAGAGAGAAGGTCATTAAAGTCACCCAAACAACACCAAGGAAGGTTAGACCTTGAATAGCTTAGCAGAGTTATCGAACCTCTCTCCTTCCACAACAAGGCCAACCCACCTCCACGATTTCCCCCCTGCACATAAAAGAGACCCTCGTAGTGTAATAACAGCGTTATCTTCTCCATCTTGAATATATGATCTTAACTTCCATTAGAAGATAATGTTGGGCTTTAGCCTGAAGCAAAGGTCCTGAGTTGGACGCACTGTACGCAGGTTACCCATCCCATGACAATTCCAACTATAAGCACCTTATCTCTTCTGGTAGTCTGAGAGCAGAACTCGCCAAGCATGTGTCTGGTGCATCCTCCAGAATAGTCTCCTCCCCTCCCTGATTCTCCCTGAAGTTGGTTTGATCTTCTTTCCTCCTTCGTTTCATTTCCGCTATGATAAGCCCTTCCTGATCAAGTTGGAGTTCCGGATAGGGTAAGGTTCCAACTTGGTAGGAATCCGTCATAGCAAGATCTCTATCTATATTATCCCTTATCTTCACCCCACCATTATTCGAATCTCGTCTCAGCCTTATCTCCGGACTTGGTTAGCAATAGGATCATTCTCATAAATTCCTTATGTGGGTCCCCTTGGAATAATATCTCAACCTGCCTTATCCGGTGTAACAGTATATTTTCCACATAAACTTTCCATAACAACTTGCCCGGAAGCTGCGGGGTATGGCCAAAGCCAACGATCGCCGGCGAAACCATGTGCCATAGGCTCTCTCTGCAGATTTGTTTGCACTGTCGAACAGGGCTTCACAAAAGCTCTCTGCATGCCCTATCAATCCACAAAAGAAACATAAACTGGGGAGGCGTTCATACTGAAAATTGATCCAGTTCCATTCCCCATCGGTCATTTTAATTTTCATCTAACGTTTGATCGGCTTTCTGATATCCAGGGCTACCCTTGCCCTCATATAGGTTCTCCATTGGCCATCAAAGTTTTTTGCATCACTCTCCACAAAAGTGCAGATAAAGTTACCTATCTCCTGCAACTTTCCGATAGGAGCCCAACAGAAGTTCATGTAAAATGTACCAAATCACGCGAGCCAGATCTGCATCAAGGATCAGTTCCTGCTGGAACCGACTACAATTAGCGGTTTGAGTGTCTATCAAACGTCCATGGGCCACCCCTGACAACCTTTTCCAGATCCATTTCATGATAGATCAGGAATAGGAAGACTGAAGGTGTAAGATCCTTGATGCTCATACCCTTCACCGACCGCCACAGCGCCGCCAGCGTAGACTTCATGGCCTGGCTGTTGATGCTTCTGTCCGTGAGAAACCTACCCACTAAGCATAGCGCTGAGTCTGTAACGACTAACGAGTCCTTCACTTCCATTCTTTTCCATGACCAACCTTGCCTCCGCCTAATCTTTTGATATCTTCTAGTCAACTCCTCCATAGCTACTCGCCGGAGGACTTCTCCTGATCACCGTCACCAACACCTCGTCACCTGAACAAGACAATCCACAACTCACCACTCAGCACTCAAGATGAATTTCTTTTTTATGATAACAAATAAATAGTAAAATCCTTAACGTGAAAATGTTAATATTATCCTCAATGTTAAAGGTCAGTTAAATAATTTTATTATTTTATATGACATGTAATATGATTTGAATTCATTTTTCATAATTCAAATATCTTAATTAGATTTTATTGATCAATAAACACTGGATTGAATAAAAATTAAAAAATTTAAACATTAAATTAAATAAAAATAAAGTTAACATATCAAATAAGAAAAATAAAAAAGTTTAGACACTTCATAGCACAAAAATAAAGTTAAGACATAAAAATAGAAAAAATTAAAAAATTAAACATTTAATTGAATAAAAATAAAATTAGGAAAAATAAAAAATTGAGACATCATTTATTTAATTAACCTAAAATTAAATTAAATTTAGTCATCGTTTCCGGGACATATTTGAACTTTCCTTTCAACTTCTATGATAGAAAATTTGAACTTTTTCTAAAACGATGATTCTCACGAAATGATGGGGAAAATGGAAAGAAAATTATTCTCAGGAAATGATGGGGAAAAATTGAAAGAAAAATCATGAGGGAATTGAAGAAAAATAAAAAACGAATACAAATTTATTCTCTTCTTTAATTAATTAAGAAAATTTAAAAAAAAAAAAAAAAACGATGTCAGATTCTCAGAAAACCATGGAAAAATTGAAAGAAAAAGAAAAGAAATAAAACATATTGAAAGGAAAAATCAAAAACTTATTTTATATTTTTCTCTTTCCGAGAATTTAATAAACATTTTTTTTTTTGAGACTATGAGGTGTCTTGAGGCGGACCTTTGTATATCAAATGCTGAAGCGTCTTTAAGTCTCGTATCGCCCAGGATATTCATAAATACGAAGCGCAAAGGATGTAGCTTGATAAAATTCTGCCAGCATGCAATTGTATTGATTTCTCAATGATATAAACATTTCTTTCTTATTTCATATTTTATAAGGATATATACGACAAATATAATACAAAGATTGGAAATCATATATTACATAGCTACAAGTGTTTTTCCCTTTTCCTTCATATTTTCCATGTCATTTAAACTTAATACAATGATTTTTCACTTTTTTTATAAATGACCCGAAGAGCTTGCACGCACCTCCCCCTTGAGACCTTGAAGTTAACAATCCAATAAACCTCCACTGACCCTGAAACTACTATGATAACCAGAGAAGGGACTGACCGGCTAAGGTACCCCTCAGGATTTTTCAAATTATCCCTAATATTTCCGGGGATCCAAACTAGCCTAAGAAAACATTCAGTACACCTCCACTGTAAACCCCATTTGCTTGGGAGAGCTTACAGTGGATGCATCTAAAGCAGCAACAAGATGTGAACAATACATCAACAAATGAAACCATTTCTCTCTCAATCCCCATTGATGTAAGAGCAGCTGCAACTCTAATAACACTCCATAAGCCGCTCCAAGCTCTAAAGCCCCCTCTGTCAAATAGCTCTCTCCTCCTTCATCTGCTTCTTCTTCCTCTTCACCAGCTCCGCTGCAGTTTTTCTTCAACAGTGACCCGCAAAGATGAGGATTTCCGGCATAACTATTCTCCAAGAATGTCCCGAACTGAGCTCTCATTTCTGGTATTCTGCCGCTTAAGTTGTTGTAAGCTACAGAAAAAACCGCCAAGCTGGTCAGCTCAGTGAGTTCCCCAGGAATGGTACCAGTAAGGTTGTTGTAGGAGAGGTCTAAGCTCTCTATATTCTTCAGGCCTGATATGGCTGCTGGGATTGGCCCAGTCAAGCTGTTGTGAGAAAGATTCAATGCACGAACCAGGCTTAAGTCTCGATTTGGCGGTGTGTCCCTGTTAGCCTGTTGGAAGAGAGATCAATTCCAGTCATGGAGTACAGGAAGTTCCCCTTGTAGAAGTCTGTCCTGTTCTTTGTTGTGAACTCTGCCAATGCCTTATCATTTGCTATGGGGTAGCTGTTGAGATTTACTTGGGATGATAATTCAATGTACTGGCTGTGATACAGATATGATGAGAATTGAGTGGGGGGTTGGAAATATGATATCATGGAATATTTCCCGGATCGAAATCCGGTCCTGAATTGGATTTTGTTCAAGCAAGAAGGTATATGACCTGAGAGGTTGTTGTGGGAAAGATCCAGGATGGTTATCTTGGACAATTGGCATAACTGAGAGGGGATTTTTCCCTGGAAATGGTTCTCTTTCAAGAGGAGAATGCTTAAGCCTGATAACATGGAAATCCAATCAGGGAGGTTACCGGATAAATTGTTATTCCGGACATCTAAGGTTGTCAAATCCATGCTTCTAGTGAAAGCCTTAGTCAGAGGTCCTGTGAGATGATTCCCCTGCAAGTGGACATGAATTAATGAATATGGACTGGCAAAAGCAGGATGGAAGAGAGCCTGAGATTGTTGTTTGAAGATCTAGGAGCTGAAGGGCATCAAGGAGCAAAATTCAGGAATGGATCCTTCAAGGTGGATTGTTTGGCATAACCAGTCCTTCCAAATTGGTCATATTTCCAATCCACCCGGGCAGCTTACCGGAAATGGAGTTCTGGCTGAGATCTAGTCTCTCTAATCCGGAACTGTTGGACAGGTCTGGGATTTTTCCAGAGAAGTGGTTTCCATCTAGCAAATGTGTCCAAACTGGGAGGTTAGGAACCCTTGGAAATATTTGGCCATGCAAACCATTCTTTGAGAGTATAAGGATCTCCAGAGAGGGGCAACCCATGGCCAGATCATCGGGTATTCCTCCGGTGATTGAGTTGTTAGACAAGTCTAAGAAGAGAAGGTTTCTCATACCACCAAAGGAAGACGGAATGCTCCCTCCAAAGGAATTCCATGACATATTCAGGAACATGATATTTGGGAAAGAGACATTGAAGTTTGATGGCAATTGGCCGTGCCCAGTGATTGTTGGAAATATCTATTGCTGAGGTAAATATATTAGGACGATTAAGTAGAAAATAGCCCATAAGAGTTATTTCTTCAAGTTTAATTCTTTGCCTTGTATTGTTCTTCATCCCAGCCAACTGGGAAAATCTGCCTTCAAATTGCTATCTGAGAGATCAACTACTCTTAAATCATACTGGTGATGAAGAAAACTGAATCGGCGTTGTTTGAGTATGCAACTTGAATGAAACACCTGCCAGGTTGAGGATGGAACCTTTGATCTTCATTTTCTAACAACAATGTGTTGTTCCCACAGGTGAGATCAAGCACCTCAAGCTTGGAATGCTTGGCAAAGCTGCTAATGGGAGGAAAAGTTTGGAAAAAGTTATGTGAAAGGGAAAGGAATTCAAGCGACAAGAGACCAGCAAAGAGAGATGAATCTAGGTTCCCTGAAAATCTATTTTTAGATAGATCCAATGCCCTAAGGGAGGTCAAGTTTCCCAAACATGGAGAGATACTGCCCTCCAGAACCCATTATCACTGAGGTCTAATTCTTGAAGGTTCTTAAGTTTGCAAAAACCTGAGAAAAAAAAAAAGGAGCAAAGTGAATGGTTCTTTCCCATTTGTATCAACCAAAGGGTTTTGAATCAAAATTCAAAGTACTATAATAAGTACTGCCAGATTCTAGGCTGCAGACCATTGATTCCATTGCTTCGCAAAGATAAAAACTTAAGTGATGTCATCATCTCTACTATTTGCAGAATGCTGCTGCTGAGATTGTTGAAGACAAATCCAAGACCTCCAGAATTTCTCAAATTATTCATCTCTGAAGAAAAGAATGATATAAAGACAAAGAAAAAGAGCATTACCAAATTCATATTAAAAGCATACCTTTGGGGTAACAGAGCCTTCAGTTTATTATTTTGAATAGAAACTCCTTAAGCGATGAGACTATCTAATGATTTTAGAGCGCTGATGATATATATTAAATTATTTGACTTCAGGTTTAAGAGCTTTCCAACTTTGTCAGATTTTGACCCCCTGATATTGAAGACTGAAAATTAGAGGTATCATATGTCAAAACCAACAAGAATTTCTTACACTAAGCAACAGCAATTGATTGATATTCTTTTTATAAATAGTAATTGATAGATATTACATTTCAAAATGACTTGTCATGAAGTGTGAAGATGGGAGAGAGAAATTCCCTTTTGTGTACCTTTAGTTTGTTATAAAGCTATCAATGAATTACTGCCAAATCCAACTCCTCAAGTTGATGCAAAGCAGCGAACTCTGCAAAGACAATATAATAATTTTCTCTGTTTGGATAATACAGAAAAAGGGAGAAAAAGTGGAAGAGAGTTTGAAGTAAATGTATTCAATAATTTAAGTTTTCCTCGACACAACTCTTCATGAACAATCAAATTAAAGAATATAATTCTATTTTATCTTTTATTTCTTTCTATTTTTCATTTCAGTTTTCTTTCTGAAACTTCCTAGACCATGTAAACTGACGTTCTAAAAGCAAGAACTGAAACAGGTTTCCTAAACTTGAAGGGAACCAATCTTAACAAGTCCACTTACGAAGAAACTTTACAGTAACTATGAAACAAAAAATATATCATCCCGAAAAGGATATTCAAAAAAGAAAAAAGGAACATAAATAAAATAAAAGGGGAAGAAGAATGCCATTGTACCTTGAGTTGATCCTTCTAATATGTTTGAACCTAGGGATAGAGACTTCAGTGAAGTAATAGTTTCAGTCAAAGATGTGAGGATGCTGTGTAAACTATTGTGCTTAAATCAAGGAGGGCTCAGATTGTTCAACTTAAATACTCTTTCAAAGCTAGAATAAGAAAGAGGACAATTCAAAGAAAGAAAAATAAGAACTGAAAACTTTGGGAAAAATTATGCATCATCATCATCCCCAAACACGTCAGCATATTTGTGGACAAATTGAGTAGTTTGAGCTCCATAAATGGAACAAATAAGAGGAATTGGTACGATTTAGTTGATTCTTCCTGTGACAACTCCCTCATTGTTGAGAAAAGCTTGAGTACTCGTCCTGTTGTGTTGCTACACATATCAGCCCTTTCCACCCACAACAGTCACTTTCTTCATCTTCCCAAGCTGGAAAAGAAGAGCAATCTGGAGAACAGAAAGAAGCTCAGCTCAAGGAAACAACCTCTCTTCATCAAAGCACATCCAAACAACGATAACTGCTTTGAAACAAAATTAAGAAGGCCCAAAGCCAAGAGCCCCTCTCCATGAATATCACAATTTGCAAATGACGGCTGCATTGTGAGAAAATTATTTAAATACAAGATATTTTGTGATTATCCACATACCTAAATTTCATTCTGTTAAAAGTTCCAACAAAGGGAAAAGCTGACAAGTGGTTCACTGGATCATTGGCGTATTTTTCAGATGGGACCACTGACCAGCACAAAAGATGGTCCCTTCAGGGACAGAGGACATCGAACATTAAAGGGTATGGCTCCACTGCAAAGGAAAAAATGGCAACTCGCCCGTCTGGTTGTACCCAGTCAACAAAGGGCTGCACATCTTCAACCACCAAATAGTAACAGCAATTTATTCCCGCAGTGACTGCTAGTACCAAAATTTATGACAGTTAGCAATGGTGTAAAATCAGAGAACTCAGAATATGATAGGATAATAGGAAAAGGATTACAGGTAAGAAGCGGTTACAACAAATTCAATGAATTGCAAGTCATTCTCCTAGTTACGTACTTTTCTGCATGAGATTTTGGGTGATAATGATGGTATGCAGATGCTTTCTTATAAGTCAGATTGCATCAGCCTTGGAGAAAGATTGCAGTATCCTAGATGTGTATTTTCAGAATGCTGAAATAAAAAAATAAACACTGGGTTACCAGCATAAGGAATCAGGCGACATTATTGACAAATCTTCACCATTACAAATTACAAGGCAATAAGTCACATACCAAGCTCCTAGCTGTCTACCAAAGTAGTATATGAATAGAATGAAGTTATGCATTAACCAAGAAAATTCTTGTTCTGGGCTTAGAATTATCGCTTACATTTTCTTATGATGATTAGTCAAATAAAGAATACTGACGCATTCAAACACAGGAAAAGTCAAATGTTTCAAACATGGAGCCCCCTGGTGAGAAAGAGCTGAAGAGCCAATAGCCTAGGGTAACAAAAGGGTTTATTCCACAGATCTGAAGTCTGTTAAGAAAAGCCATATATCTCATAGGCAGGACTCGATTTTTTAAAACCTCCGGAGAACTGAAAATCCACCCTCTCATGACAGACATATTCTCTGCTAAATATCTGAAAGATCATAAGCAAATGCATCCAGAAGGTTAAGGAGAACTAAGGTTGATTGTAATGCTGGATCATCATAATCTCAACACACCCAACTTGCTGATGTGTTTAGAGGGTAATGCAGGGCAGGGATTATGACGATGCAGGAAAGATGAACCGGTAATGAAGAATCAAATGGGATTATTTGTAAATTGCTGTAGTACAATAATAACATTTAATAAATTGAAGATTATTCAAAGAAATAGAATGTACCAAATCTGTTTTTATTGAATAACTGTACAACTTTCAGTTTAGCAGCAAAGGAAGGTTGAGAATATCTACACAAGGGTTGCAAGGCGAAGAAACCAGGAAGGACTTCTCGAACCACGAAGTACAGTATGACTTTAAGCAGCACACCATAATACAAGTTGGCAGCAGATTCATAAGATTAGCCTGGCTTTTAAGCTTTTAAACACCTTAGCTATCATTCCATTTCCTAAGTAACTCTTGAACTGCAGATCACTATCAATGGACAATTCTCAATTTTACAACTGGATCTCGTTCTCTGAGTTATAGAAAGCACCAAAACCAAAATCTATGCATCAATGGAATAATCAAGAGAGAAGTCCAAAAATAGAGTCGTAATTTGAACGATTACAACAGCAGGAAAAAAATCCCATGATTCCCGACTCCATCGGTTGAGCAATGTCCCTTTCCCGTTTCTGTAGAACTCTCACAAGCTCCTCAGAACTTAAGTGTCCATCATGGTCCGCATCAAACACATGGAAAATGATTTCAACCATACTGTCACTGAGAGAAATGCCACATACCTGAAATTACCAGATCACTCTATGAACAAACAAAGTTGAGTGATAAATCCAGTCTTCTGAAATATTTCCCTAAGCATAAATGACAAGTTCAGCAAGATTTTACATGCTAAAAGTTAAGACTGACTCAAGGTGGCAGTTGAATAAATGCAATAACAACAGTTATCACCAGAAACATTTTCTACACAATGATTATAGAATTTAGTATTATTTCAACAGTTCTGCATAATATCTATTGTCAGCCATAGGTAACTAGCAAAGATGATAAAATCAAGCAATAGGAGAGACTCTGCGATGATGGTTTCAAACAAATACTCTTACGACATGGAAACTTCACCAAAATTAATTTTAAGAAAAGAGTCCCTCTGTGATTTAGTAAAATTCCCAATTTTAAATTACTTGACAAAAGCACAAGTAGCCGTTATCAAAATAGGAAAAAAAATACAACCAGCAACAAGGGAATTTGGTGTCATGCATTAGAAGCAGCACGTTGGAAATCTGTCTTTGTCAATAATCCATTTACTTCCCCATATAACTAGAAAGAGCCAATGCAAATGGTCTCAATCTTCTGCAGCTCTTGCAAAACTCTTAAATTCCTCAAATGTAATACGTATCTCACTTAGAGAGGTTTTGTTTAATTCTTCAACCGATCAAGCAACCTGTTTTAAATGATTCAAAGTCGGCACAGGCTACCATGGATAGGTAAAATCCTTAGCTGAAATGGATCCTCGTCCTTTGTAATCATAATGATCAAACTCCAATCTCAGCATCTGTGTGGAAATACAACTAGGTGTTATAACATGTCTTTAGTGGGGCATAAGGTAGATACAAAATTATCCACAGAAAAATAAGGAAGAAATAGAGAGAAAAAATCAAGAAAACAAAAAGAAAAGATTTTGAAATGGTTTATATAAAACAATAGCAAATTGGGAAAACTCATGTGCCCTAACTCAAATGAATCTTTCTTGAACTGTTATCACTAAATATTTGAGATATGTTTTAGATAAGGACGAGGCAACATACTTCATCATGCAGATCTCTCATAAACTGCAAGTTTCTCATGTGGAGTTTGCCTTTCCATCTTTACCAAAGAAGTACTCCAGCAGGCCTCCATTCTCCACAGAACCAGCACTTTTTAATCCAAATCGAAGCCCATCCCTGTGGTGAGCTCCTTGTCTGTTATGAGCTCGCATCAAAGACATCACTTTCTTGAATTCCTCCTTATCAATCTCTATAAGGCGGAAACAGCAAAGTCATTAGCAAGTTGAAAACAAGAATCGATAACCACCTGTGAGAGTTCTACATGGTGAAATCAATTGATAAATATACGTAAGTGAGCTATGATTAACATATAGGCTTCCAGCCCCTACATTAGTCCTTGACCCAAATAGGTCTTGATCTTATTTGTTTACAACAGATCAACCACACATCAATACGTAAATTAGCTAAAACTTAAGTTTCATGCATTGTACTTGAATACATTACATGGACCAACAAACTTGCATGTATTATTTGCATACTTATCAAAAGATAAAAATAAAATTGAACCCTAAGAAACTTGAGGTAAGCATGTTTATGAACAAACCCTATGAAGACAAACTATTTACAAGCAAATTTTCAAGTCATATTTGCTGATGAGTTGTGTTAGAATTGTCACCTACATTAAAATCAGTTGAAGGAATTAGTTCATGGAATTTTACAAGTTCAGCGAACTATTGCCTTAAGTATGTATTATAGACTTATCATCACCATAACTAATAGCTTCCACCTGTTTCATTGATACACCACAAAAAAAAATTTCAATGTGAGAACAAAAGAAGCTGAGTTAAATCCATACAGGAATGCAAAACTTTCAACAATCATCATATACAATAAAAAAATATTGACATTTCCTCTCATAAATACTAAATTTAATTCTTCATCTTGCTGAGGACAAGCAGTTTGAGTTAAATCCACGAGAAAGCAATACTTCATTTTCCTGCATTTAAACATGTACAAAATGCAATCGCTAATAAGTGAAACAATCAGATATCTCTAACAATTTTGGCTGTTATTAGGTCATTCAGGATTAAATTACTAAGAAGATGATTTAACTACTTCTACTTACTTTTCCAGTTTACATCACTAATAAAGAAATTAATTAATTAATTTTGATTTTCAGGAACTCTTACAGATGGTAGAGTTTTACCTTAAAAAGATAATAATTTTTTAACAATTATTTTAAAGGAACATGTGATTATTAGAAAATTTTACTGCAGCAAATTTCAAAAACTTTGATAGTAGTCTTTAAGAACAGAAGGTAAGTCACTAGTTTTATATCTAAAAACTGAAGTGCATCAATAACTCGTAATTATACCATTAAGAGTTCATCATGCCCAAAAAAATAAGAAAAAGAAAAAAAAATTATTTTTAGTGATGGATGTCCATGAATTTCTTCTTTCAATAGAAATTTCTCTTTTGTTTTTCCATAAGGGTAATAAGCCCATTTCTAATTGAATCAAAATCCCAGGAAGGTTATGGCTCTTCGTCATAGGGTCTGTGAAAGGTTAGGAATAGGGGGAAAAAGAAGAAAGAAATTCATTCGTTCATAAACAGTGATTATAATTCATCTTGAATGCTATTTCTTTTACGGCTCCATAAGATCTATTCTTATAAATAGAGACATTGTATTTACCTCTCATTTGAACTCAATTTCGATTAACATAAAAATAAATGATAACGTTTTCTAAAAGAAAAAGGCTATGAGAAGACTGGTCAATCGAGTAGGCCATTGGACCTACTTGACAATGGTGGGATCCTTTCATGTAGAGGACAGTTTAAGAGAGGGTTAAACAAATTCATACAAAATATCAATGAATAATATACATATAAACACTTTATCTTTGTTTCCCTCCCCGTCCTAATAGGACAGGAATACCAAAACAGCCCAGCTAGAAAATAGTCATAAATAAGTTAAAGCAGGAGATTTATATTAATAGAAAAAAGTAAAGCAATAAGCTGACACAGATCCATACAAGCTAAAGAGTAAAATTAAACTAATAATGATTACTACAATTTATGGAATATATTTCATTGGAAAAATTTATATTAATACCCACCCGCTATTGTCGATGTCAAGCTTAATTTGAATACTCACAGCCCCAATTCTAGAGGATGCTCAGTAGGGTAACAAAAAGATATAGTACCTGTTAAAAAATAAATAAATAAAGCTTATCCTCCAAAAATCAAACATTCGCCGTTTGATGAGAGGACCCTAATAATATAAAGCCAATTACAACACTTTATACAACAGAGTGTTGAAACAAAACAATGATACATTGCTAACTTACTCTTTGAAAGATATAAGTCCATCGCTATTCATATCGAAAAGCATAAAAAACTCTGAAGGATCACAACGTAAATCCCCAGGACTCCTTTCACCTCTCAAATAACCATCCCTAACAAGGTGTGATTCAGATGGAGGAAACACAGGAACAACTGCCGCATTAAATCCTGCTGGTCTCATCAGTGTTTCTACGATCTGGGATTATAAAATGATCTGAAATGCTCAAAAACCTTCAAGGATAACATGGACCAAGACTTTGTCTGATTTTAGTATTTAGTAATGATTTGAATAAATCCATAAAGCATTAAATAGGCTTGTTTCTACAGCACTGGATTAAATTTCAAGCAGTGCAATAAAAATGCATGCCAATCTTGAGGCTCAAGGATTGCATTATTCTATTGGAACGGTGAAGATAAGACATAGCAAATAATAAAAGTAAAATGAAGTAGAGTCTCTGATGTTGCATCAAATCCAGAGACCAAGTCTGATATTTAAGAAATAAAACAGAGTAGACCAAAAAGGTGAGAAGGGGAAAGAAAGAATATTATCCTGATAATCAATCCCTAAGGCCGGGCTCAAGTGATAAAGAGTTGAAGATTTGTGAGAGGTTCCAGGTTCAAGGCCCAAAGGGGCCAAAACACTATAGTTCCAAGTTCGAGGCCAACAGGGCCAAAAATTATCTATCAAAAAGATATTATCCTGAAAAACTGCATCAGATTTTGGGAATAGTAGTACAACACAAATCACTTTAGGGCATGATTTGCTCTCTTTATTCCATTAAGAAAACATTCACTAGCATTCTTGTATATGAAGAATCAAATTTTATGAAAAAGAATCGTCAACAAAGCAACCCAAAGGATACAAGTGAACATTCGGTTACGTACTCGTCAATCTAAAAAATAAGTAATTTATTTCTATAGCTGACTTCTCCATTCCAATGGAGACAATGAAACCTGCTTTCTCCATATTTAACCGCTCCATGAAGGATTTCTTTTGTATTTTAAGTAGAGCTAAGAAAGGGGCTTGCTAGTGGCCTTTTGTGGGTATTAGAAGAGGAAGATTAATAGAGTGGTCCCTGTTATTGTGCTAACACCTCATCAATACACAAATTTTATTTTTTTTTGTTTTTTGGATAGGCTACCTTCATCTTTTACAATGTTAATATGGAGGGAATTTGAGCTATATTTTTCGTGTAGTTTGAAGCAATCTTGGAGTTTAAAATTAAGCGTGAAAAACTGTGTTGATCCTATGAGGTTGCTGATTGTTGATCTTGGAAAACTTAGAAGGGTTCTGGAGTTGTAAGATGGGCATCCTCCCCATCATTTATCTAGGATTATCATTGGGAGCCCCTTTCAAGTCTACTCAGGTTTGGAAGAGACAATACTTATCCAAAGGGGGTCACTTACTCCAATAAAAAGCACCCTTTCAAGCTTGACCATATATTTAATGTCCTTTTTGTCTTCCCAAGGAAGGTGAGCTAAAGGCTAGAAAAGATCTAAAGGGATTTCGTTCTGATGGGGGGAGGCACTTTGGAGAGGAAGTCTCACCTGGTTATTTGGTCTATAGCTAGCACTCACAGAGTGGGTTGTGGAGTGGATTGTTTCTTTTGTTTTTCTCACATGGCTAATCCTTTAGTAACGTGTATGCCTTTTGTGGCGCTGTTAATATGCATGTATATGGGTGTGCATTGTAGGTAAAACTACGTGTGTGTGCATGTGTGTGTGTGTGTGTTTATAGTTATATTTACACAAGCGTGTTTGTCTCTATATATTTATACATCTATACACAAGCCTATTCTAGTACTTTGAAACAAATCAAAGAGATTTTTTGGTCAAAATTTCAGCCTAAATATTGTTCTGGGTATGCCAAACACAATATGTCAGGTAAAATTTAAAAGAACTTATGTCAATAGTGTGAAGGAACTAACAACCATTTACTAATTCACTACAATAAAGCTCATTTTCTGTGGGATTTCCCATTCACAATCTTTGGGTTTCAGTGGGTTGCTTTGGCAACAGTTAAGGATCTTCTTCAAGGGTGGCATGCTGAGTGCTTGAATAAAAGGAGGAAGGCGTAGAACATGACTTCTCTCTGCTTTATCTGGTGCATTTGGAGAATGGCCAAGTATTTAAAGAGGACGGCCATGCTAATCAGAACTTTAAAGTCTTTACAATCCCATTTGGAGTGGTCTAAGGTCCCACCAGGGACGATGAATTGTTCTTTATTAACTTTTTAAATGGTTTAAGCTTAGACAAGATTGTATTTCTTCTCTGTTTTTTTTCTTTTTTTCTTTTTCTCTTTTTCTCTAGTATTTGATATATACTCCACATGTACATGCGGTGGCCTTATTGTTTAGATGCTCTTTAATGTCTATATATTTGCCTAATAAATAAGTAAAAATAGAGTCCCATTATGAAAACAACAGTTTGCGCAATCACCAATCTCCAAAGATGTTTGGCACTATCCCAAACATTTGGGCCATTCTCTGAATGGGCTACATTCATCTTGAGACAATTATTTAAAATTCATTTTGCCACAGCCCAAAGGAGGTCTCTTTTGAATTTCTTCAAGACCCCGAAGATTGCAAAATGGTTAAAGTATTAGGCATATTTGACAAGGGCTCTAATAAAATTAACTGCTACTGCTGGTTCTATATCCAAATTTCACTGTTATTAATATTTTAGCATCTTTGTCAGCAGGCCCAGCCTGATCTTGATTTAGGGAGAAAATAAGAAAAGCATATTCACTCTAACAAAGAACAACTCTCAAGCCAATTCTGAAACATTTTGGGATAGACCTATATTACTTTATTATAAAAATAGGGCTACAAATTCAGATAACAAGCCAGACTCCTGAAAAGAGTTCTCCAATATCAATAATACAAAAAATGAAAGGTATTGCATCTAACATATTTAGAACATGCAAAAGATAAATAATAAAAGTGTGCTGGCAGCCTTCAGTTCATTTTGACAACAAACCTTAACATCATAATAATTGTTACTTGTTATCACGTAGATACTTTAATCAATTCAAGCTATTATTTAGAGTACATGGAAGTTATTAGTATATAAAACAAATTGTTGCAAATTTCATGATCATGTTATGAATACCTTTTCAGGAGAAGCCGCATCCTAATCGTTTCGTAAGTTAGAAAAAAATCTTTCTCCTGTATGCTTCTGCAATCTTAAAATGAGAGTTTATTTAACTCTAGAGAAAATGTACAATGGATCGGTAACCAGAATTCGACCAAAATCACTGGCCTTGTGAAGCATGATGTTATATTAAAACTAAATCTTACAAACTTGAGCTTTTATGAGAGCTGGTAGTTTAACATGGTATCAGAACTTTGTTTGACAGGAGATCATAGATTCCACTAGCGGAACCGGAAAATAAAGTCAGGGGGCATAAATATTTTTAGGAGCATGGTAGCTTACCTCCAAATTGGGAGTTTAGGGGTTCAATGAGGATGATTTGTTAAAATATAACTGTCAGGTAAACGAACTCTGTGACAGAAAGTAATGATCGTTATCTGATGATTTCCTGCAATGTTTACAATCGATATTATAGAAACTGCACCTTACTTTCTTATATGTGTGTATATATATATATATATATATATATATATATAAGAGAAGATAAGTGGACACACACACATAGTTGTGTGCACATTTTTTCCTCTCTAAATGACTTAAAATGGCCTCCCATCCTCATTTACTTCCACATCTTTCCTTTTGTTACACAATATAAGTGTGGATCTGATATTCTATTAGAGTTAATTCCTGTTGAAAATGTCCCGATCATAGAGAGAAAACTATGCTGTGCATTTTGCAGCCAAAATGCATTCTATTCCTCTTGTCATGCATGCTAAGGACAGCTTTCTTTGAGGTAAACAAGTTTGCAGGGGTTTGTTTTGTGCATTAAGAGGGTCTGAATAAGACTTTGTTATTACCAGAGCTTGGAAAAGCTTATTAATTCATCGATGGCGAGAGTCCAAAGTGATTTGATGTTTGTGTGGCACTGCTTTCTTCTGGGTGTGTTAGGTGTATTCTGGGACTGTCACTTCTGGGTAGCCTCTCTGTTAATTTTTTGTGTGTTTGTTAAGGGTGGCTTTTTTTCTGTGTTCCTATAGTGTCTCTTTGGGGACCTGGTTTGTTTCCTTGGCCCTCTCCCTACGTCGCCACTTTTCAGGCTCTCCTCTTGAATATATTCATTTCTTACTTACCCAAAAAAAAAAAACTAATGGGAGTACAGTTGAGGATAGGCACTAGTTATAGGATCACCAAGAACAGTGTGGACTATCTTTAAAGAATACACTAAAGAAGCTGTTTTTTTAATCGATAAAAAGCAGTGTATTGATAAAAAAAGAACCAAGGTTCCAAGAAGTACACATGGGATATACAAAAGGGAACCAGAAGGGAAACAAGAAACAGCAGAGCAGGCTGCTACAAAAACCTACCAGCCAAAAAACCAAGGGCCAAGCAGACAAAAAACCTCACCAGCCCCTCAACTTGAGGCCAACCACTCTAAGAAGCTTTCAAATCTCTCACTTCTTTTAGTTTCTAGCAGCTAACTTGGGTTGCCTCTGTAAAGAATGAACAACTCTTTTTCTTTTTTGTGAATAGAACTCAGGGATCTCTTTTTCCCAAGAACTTTTGGAAGTTCCATCAAAAGTACCACACAAGACCTTAATTTTGAAAGGAGCAGACATCTATAGACAGGTGTTATGACCCTTCACCAATTAAATTTATCCATACATGAATTGAGAACCCCAAGAAATTCTCAGTCATAATGATTATTATGACCATGGTAAATAGGTATAAATCTGAGATGGTTCCAGGCTCCCTCAGAAGATTAAGACAAGAAGGTGGCCAACTGAGCGGCTTTAAGTAGAAGAGTCATCATAAACTTTTGATAGAGCGACTTTCCTCAGCCAGAAAACTTGAAGTGGAGCCATATCAGCAAATTCCATGCATGTAGTCAATTGGGCCCAGCCTGACTACGCAAGTAGCAAACTTGATTTTTGGTATCAGATATCATTTACTTGCCATATGTCACCATAATTTGTTAATTCGGTCATACCACCTCCCTTGTGTGTACCCATCCAAGAGCTAGCTCCTCAATTTTCAGATCAAGGGAGAAAATTTAGAATTATTTGTGCTAAAAAGGCTTTGCATGGATTTTCTTATGCTGAAGTGAATTCTCCAGATTTGATTAGCGTATGTTTGTTATTTAGCCTAAAATCATTTTAGAATGGTGAGTCTGGTACACTAAATGCAGTTTCTTTGGGCTTAATATTACCCAAGTTATGGACCATAAGAGTATGATTCATGCTATCAATAAAGAGTTAATTTTCTGCTATCAGTTGTAAAGTCTCTCATGTACTAGATTTTCCTCCTTTTACTTGCATGTTTTTCTAGTTAGATAGGTTAGAATGGCCGGGGCTAAACCAAGAGGAAATTAGTTTAATGGGCATGAGTGCCCTTTGATAAAGAAAGAGCAAGAAGGAGGGTAAGGTGCTTCCTAGAGCCCAAGCAGGATCAACACTTTTGGCATGTTTACTCAAGAAAGAAGAGTGGGACACGTGGGGGACAGAGAGAGGGCCAGCTGGAAATGAATTGAGCAGAGTTGGTTGCACGAAAAGGGGAATCTGGGACGCAGGAGAGGCAGGAAAATGGTGGCAGAATGTGGGATCGTCCTGGGCTTATTGTAGCACAAATAATTTTCTTCCTTGTTTCTTTATTTTCTGTTCTTCTCTTCATCCTTTGTCTTTGTTTTCTGGTTTATGAGAGGAAGGCTCAAATTCATTTCTCCATAGTTGATTGATTAATACAATCAGACTTTTAGTCTTCATTTATTCTGGAATAGTGTTTTTTTCTGTTTTCTGTCACTGGGTCTAGCCTGCCGGGATTCACCATGGGAAGACCGAAGATAGTATGAGACCAAGACCCGATCAACGTTTGGATGCGCAAGGCTATTTTATCAAAACTCTCACTGATCGGCTCAGAGCTCTGCCTGATGGACGCCACACCATGCTTCAAGAGAATTAGGATAAATTCCAAAATATGGTAATGCAGTGGATGAAAGAATGGAGAAGCAACCAATGGTCGAAGTCGACAAAGAGAGCCCGAATCACTCCACCATGATTCTTGATCAATTGCAGCTAAATGATCCTTACCCATGTAAATGAACATCCCTCTCAATAGGTTTAAAATGGCTTGAGCTTGAACCTCCTACCTAACTAAAACGTGAGCTTCCCACATATTCGAAATAGACCCTGAGATTATTAACTAGGGCAGAAACCTATTTAAGGTCAGGAACTCCTGAACATCATAGGATACCTTTAAGCATATTTGTATGGAACATAGCCGTCATTAGTTTCCATTGTGCGAACTAAAGAAAAATTGTTATTAGAAGTTTTAAGGAGAACTTGGGCCGTTTCAGTGGGGTGTGCTTCAGCTATGAGCAACTGGCGGCACTCCAGCAAAAGGGAAGTGTTGATGAATACATCAATGATTTTGAACTCAGTGCTTCAATGATTCCAAGGGAAACAGAGGCGTTATATTTGGGGTATTTCATGAACGGGCTGCGGGAGGAGATTAAAGATTGGGTAGACTATTGCGGGACCAGAACACGCCTCGCGCCTTCAACAACGCAAGCGTGGAGATGGCCGCGGAAAAAGTCAACACATGAAACCATGGGGCTAAACGGATATGTTGGGGAAAGTCACGTGACCAACACCTCCTATTTTAAAAAAATGGGTTTCTTAAAACCCAACTCATCAGGGTCGAGCGAGCAATAACCCGCATAAGTTTTCTTCCTCTTTTGATCAACCTAAGATGGAGTGCCGCGTCCATCTACACTCTTTGACCTAGCTACGGCACTACGATTTAAGGTTAAACATATGTCTCGAGTGGAACTAGAGGAAAAAGCGACAGGCTACTTTGAGTCATGGAGCATGATGCTCTCCTCCATAAATGTCTGAGAGGCAGGATTGAATTCTCTTCTTGAGTGATGATGAAGAGCTGGATGGTGGAAATCCCATTGAGCAAATATGACATGGGGGAGGAAGAAGCCGAAGAGGGAGAATGTCAAATTCTCGACTTCATGGGGATGGCCAACTCCTCGATCCAGCCTCCGAAGACCTTAAAGCTGAAGGGGGAGTTAAGGGGTATACCCATTCAGGTATTGGTAGACAGTGGTGCTTCCCATAATTTTATTTCTCATAAATTAGTATCGCTTCAGGGCCTTCCTACAGCAGTTGGGCGTGGACATAGATTTGGGTACGCCGATCACGAACATATGAGGTAAAATTGGGTGAATTCTCTTGTGTGTTGTCGACTTTGGTATGGATTGAAACTTAGACATGGAGTCTTCAGGCATTGGTGGTTGAAAACCACAGGCGAGTAATCAACTAGAAGGAGCGGTCTACAAGATTCAAACAGGGGGGTCACTAGGTGAGTTAAAAGCAAGTTCTACAATTCAGGATCAACAGGTTCCTTTGCAAGTGTGGTTGGCCACCCAAAAAGTGGGAGTTATGGGTAAGAAGGTTGACAATGGTGCAATGTATTTACAACAAAAAACCGACCTATGCCTAGCTTTGAGCTACGCACAACAACAACGATTGGGGACATGCTAAAGAAGTATGGTGAGGTCTTTTTGAACCTAGGAAACACCTCAATCGGTCCCATGACCATGCCATCAACCTATTACCTAACCAAGGTCCTATATGTGTGAGGCCTTATAGGTGGGTACATCCAAAAGGAAGAGATTGAGCGACAAGTGCGGGATATGTTGACAAAGGAATAATTCATCCAAGCAAAAGTGTGTATTCTAGTCCAATGATTTTGGTGAAAAAGAAGGATCAGTCATGGAGAATGTGCGTTGATTATAGGGCCCTTAACAAGGTCACAATTCCGAACAAGTTCCCTATCCCTGTCATAGAAGAGTTGATAGATGAGCTACATGGATCATGCCACTTTACTAAATTGGATTTGAAATCCGGATACCATCAGATCCTCATGAAGTGGACTGATATGAACTTGACCTTTAGGACACATGATGACGTATTCAGTATTTGGTTATGCCTTTGACCTTGCAATGCTCCTCAACATTCCAAGAGGTGATAAAGTTTTTCGTCCAATGCAAAAGTATGTCTTAGTTTTCTTTGAAGACATTCTGGTATACAGCAGGACTTGGGAAGACCATTTGCAGCACCTCCGACAGTTCTAGCTTTCTTGCAAGGTAACAAATTTTATGCCAACAGAAAAAAAATGCACTTTTGGACAGCCATGGTGAATATTTGGGTCACACTATTACTGAGCAAGGAGTTGCTATGCAAGCTGATAAAATTCAGGCTGTTGTGAGCAGGCCGATCCTGCGGAATGCGAAGGGTGAGGATTTTTGGGCTTAACGGGGTATTACCGCAAGTTCATTCAAAGGTATGGCAAGATTGCAAAGCCACTCCCAGAACTGACCAAGAAAGACAGCTTTGAATGGGGACCAGCAGCCCAAATGGCCTTTGAGCAACTGAAAAAGGCAATAGTCACAGCACCAGTTCTGGAGTGCCTAGTTTTCCAACCATTTGAAATAGAATGTGATGCTTCCTTCAAGGGTGGGGCTGTCTAATGCAAAACCAGCACCCAATTGCCTATTTCAGTAAGAGCACTCTCAGAAAGAATTGGCCAAATCAACCTGAACAGAAATCATAGCCTTAGCGTTAGCCGTGCAACATTGAAAATATATTTGTTAATTAAACAGTTCAAGGTATTTTTCTGATCTAAAAAGTCTTCGTCATCTCCTCCAACAAAGTTTCTTTGGATCAACAAATTGGGTAGCAAAATTGCTGGGAGTATAATTTTGAAGTTTATTTTAAAGCCGGGCAAGAACTAGGTTGCTAATCACCCTCTCTTGTGAAGAAGGCGCATACAACTCCTTAGTTTCTTTCCCGACATGGGAGGAAGGCTATCAGTTACTGCAGGAAGCCAGCCAAGACCCAGTGTTGAAATCAAGATTCAACTGCTCAGGACCCTTCATCACGACTGGGATTTACTATTGCAAATGGAGATTCATATCTGCAAGGGCTGGCTGGTGATCTCTTCCACATCCCAAGGTTCTTCCTCAACTGTACAGAGTATAGTACTCAAACTGGGGGGGTTGATTTTCTCGCACTTATGGGCGCTTGGCGTATTTGTATTGGGTGGCATGAGCTCTACAGTGCAACAATTTATTCAGAATGTGAAATCTGCCAGAAGAAATTCTGCACCTTGGCTCCAAGTGGTTACTACAGCCCCTAGGTATCCCCAACATCATTTAGGAACAAGTATCTGGACTTCAATTCAGGTTTACCAAGGTCTAGAGGACATGACCTGAATTCTAGTGGTAGTTGATAAGTTGTCCAGTACAGTCACTTTATCTTGCTGAAACAATCACCCACGGCGTAACATTGCTGCAAAAATTTTGTAAAAAATAAGTAAATGCGTCTCCATGGGATCACAAATCAATCCTTAAGTGATCGTGACCCCCTTTTTATGAGCAAATTCTGGCAAGAACTTTCATGCAGGTGAACTTTACATATGACTCCTCTATCACCCGAGAATCCGATGAATAAGCAGAAGTGGTTCATCGATGTAGAGACCTATTTGTGACATTTGCTACAGAATAGCCTCAACATTGGTCTTTGTACTTGGGTTCCTTAGACAGAATACGGTATAATATTACCATACTTCGATTGGGACTACCCCTTTTGAAGTCGTTTATGGCAGGAAACCTCCTACCATAGTACAACATATTCCAGGTGAAGTAAAGGTCGAGGTGGTGGCCTGCAAGTTAAAGGACAGGAATGAAGCACTTAACCATCTCAAGCTCCACCTTACTAGAGCTCAAGAGCAGATGAAAAGAACAGCGAATGCTCTTAGGAGGGATGTTACCTTTGAAGTGGGGAATTAGATTTATTTAAAATTGCAGCCTCATAGACAACAATCTGTGGTTCAGCAGAGATTTAATCAAAAGCTACTTGCGCTATTATGAACCTTTTCAGATTGAGGAAAAGGTGGACCTGTGGCGTATGAGTTGAGCTGCATTGGCTTCCAAGGTACATCCAGTTTTCACGTCTCTTCTAAAGCGATGTAGTGGTCACTGACCAGTGACATTGTATTCCTGAGGGTTAACCTTGGGATGCTGACATCCTGTTGCCTCAAAGATGTTAGCTCAACGCTCCATTAAGCAACATAGTGAGCTTGTTAAACAAGTTTTGATTCACTGTAAAACAAACCAATAGAGGAGGCATCATGGGAAAAGAATTAGTCTTCAAGCAGATTTCCAACCTTCAGTCTTGAGGGGCAAGACTGTTATTGATGGAAGGGCAGTGATAAAGAAAGAGCAAAAAGAAGAGCAGTGCAAGACTACAGAGCCCAAGCAGGATCAATGCTTTTCGCATGTTTACTCAAGAAAGAAGAGTGGGACACGAGGGGGACAGAGAGAGGACCAGCTGGAAATGAATGGAGCAGAGTTGGTAGCACAAAAAGAGAATCGGGGATGCAGGAGAGGCAAGAAAATGGTGGCAGCAGGAATGTGGGAGACTCGTCCTGGGCTGTGATTGTAGCAAAGATAATTTTTCTTCCTTGTTCTTTATTTTCTGTTCTTCTCTTCATCCTTTGTCTTTGTTTTCTGGTTTACGAGAGGAAGGCTCAAGATTCATTTCTCCATAGTTGATTGATTAATACAAGTGGGCTCAGTCTTCATTTTATTCTGGCATAGTGGTTTTTCTGTTTTCTTTCTATCAGCCTTCAACAAGTTTACTCAAATGTAATGGGCTTCCCTTTCATCTTACTCCTATCCTACTTAACTGCAGCATGTGAAAGTTTGAAATCTTTCTATCAGGAAAATAAGCTCTGTCTTCTTTTAGAATAGTTGCATCTAGTCCTTCATCACTTACCCCACCCCCTCTTTATGCCAGGATTGGATAAATAGCCCGGCCATGGATGTTTGAATTGCAATGCTTTGAACAAGTTATTTGGGTAGGCTCTTGCCACAATTGAACTAAGTGCATGGTTGCACTTGGAAATAGAATCAAACCCAGGCATGCTCTGCAATGGAAGGAATTGGAAAACCTCTACATGCTTAAACCCACGAACAGAAGTAATGTACTGCGAAGTTCTGAAATTAGTTCAAGAATGATGTGGCATGGATATCATCAACAAAGTAAGCATCAAACTTGGGCAGAGAAAACCTGGATAGCAAAATCAGAGGTGCAAGTAAAGATTCCATGCTCAATTTCTAAACCATAGATCATAAAGGAAAAATTCATGGATATTGGGTCCATTATCGTATAAAAACATTGATGGCCATTCATTTGATCAAAATTATTGCCAAATCACCAAAACAAAACAGAAGACTCAGGGGGTAATGCAACCCTGTAGCTGTCACTTAGGACAAGATTATAATGCAAATAGATGGCATCTATCTATCTAAAGCAGGCCGATCCAATCACTAAGAAAATTTATAACTTCATTATATGGAGTATATTAACTTAGCCAGAGATGAACAAGCTAAAAAGGATTCAGTTATCGAAATTTAACATGGTAGAATAATAATAACATATAAAATGGTCAAATCAGACCATTGGTAAACTTGATGTCTAAAAATAAGTGTGCCCCATGATTTAGTAGGAAATGACTTCAGTCTTCAAATAGAATGAAATACATAAAGAAGATTCTATCCGCTGATCCAAGTAGTTCTAGCTAAATTTACCGATGCGGTTGCAAATGGCCAACATCACGCCAATTACCGGTTTTTATTTCAAATATTCGGAACAGTTAAGCAAGTAATTTGATTTCTATACCATCAAAACAAAAAGAAATCAAAGCCCAATATGAGTCAAATTATTAAAAAAAATATACCTCCAAATATAAACTTGGGGTTCTTATCTGTTATTGATTCTTTGTTAGTCTTGGCCAATTCGCCAAATGATGAGCCGACTTCTTTAAAGTCAAGAAACTTGGAATCAGAGTGATACAAGTATCAGGCCTGAACCAGCAACGGCGATCCCCGAGAGCCATTTCAGAAGTATGTAAAATTAGGGTTTTGGTTGATCAGGAGTAGAGAGGCTTCGTATATAGTAACGAGGGAAGGTGATATGAGTCGACTGGTTGGAATAATAGACGAACATGAAGGCCGATGGATCGACGAAGATCGTCCTTACAGGTGTTAAGGAATGCATAGTAGGATTTGGGTTTGGGCTTGGGGTTTGAAACAGAGCGAGAGAGAATCAGTTGGAAGATGATGTCGGACAGTCGTGAGATCTGGCTAGGCGAAACTGGAGGTAAAAGGCGGTTGTTTATGTCGTGTATCAGAGGACGTCGGCTGTCCCGTAAACGACGTCGTATAGGCTGGATATATTTCGATTATTTGAATCACTCGCCACTATTCAGGTGGCAAAACCGCCCGGTTACTGTTAGATTTACAAAAAAATGTTAAAATAGTTTGAAAATAAAAAATAATGCTACAATTAATGTGTAAACAGTAATATCGAAGTTACTGTTGCGGCATTCAAACAAAATTTAAGCACGCAATAATGCTACAGTTATTAATTACGGCATTACAAATATTTTGGAAAATTTTTGCTTAACGCCACAGTTATTATTAATAGATACATCGCTCACCCACTAATTTGGTGATTATTTTTATTTTTCAAATTATTTTATTAATTAAAAAAAAACTAAATATATTCAAACCCTGCTATAGCGCATTCATTCATTCCCAAAATAACTTTGGGTTGTTATATATACTTTTGAGTTTGGATATATCAGTTTTTAAATTACTAAAATAGTTTAAAACGAAAATAATGTCAAAACTAAATATGATTTCACCACACATTAACTTAAAATATTTCAAGACATTTATAATATTATCATGTAATCAAGAATCAAGGTATCGATTTTAATTTTTATTTTAAAGTTAATGTCGTAATTAATGATTATGGCATTAACTTAAAAAAAATTCAATACCGCAGTCAGTGACTGTAGTATTACTCTTCACGTACTAATTTAGGCATTATTTTTATTTTCAAATTATTTTAATAATTAGAAAAAAAAAACTAAATACGTCCAAAGCTCTATACTTTTTATTTTGGGTTGTATATGATTTCTTGCACCCTAATTGGTGTCATGTGTTAATTGAGCCTCTCAATTAATTTTGTAGTCATTTATATTCTTCAATTATGATCTGCTAGTCCATCATCATGACTAGATCGGATAGGTCAAAGCATTCAACATTTAAAAGGCAAGGACACAAGGAAGGGAGGGGAATCTTAAATTGAGTTCTCCTCTTATGACAATATAATGTAGCTGGACAGTAATTAGTTGTCCAAAAAAATTATGACTGCCATCAACTTAGCTCCTAACTATGGTCATTTCTTGTTACAAAATTAAAAAATAAAATCGAAATAAATTAAATTAAAAATATATTTACGCTCATTTATTTTATTTTTGCATACTTTCTTTAAAAGCTACTATATATTTATCTTAATAAGTGAATACCCAACAAATACCATGAGAGAAGAGCAAATTATTGGTCTTAAATGCTATGAAAATAAAAATGACAAAAATTAGTTTTAGAGGTTGAATTGATACCTAAACATAGCTGAGGAGCAAAATGATATAAAAAAAAAAAAGTTTAGGAGTTAAGTTTGAGATATTAAATAAGGTTATTAATTTAATCGTTTCAAATTACTTTCGCACAAGTTCTGTTGCCTTTTATAATTCATCACTTATCATTAAATTCTTTTGAAAAGTTCGAATGTAAAAGCTCGAAAAATATCCTGGCTTTTCATTTGGTAAAGCTCATTTTCCACAAAATAAGCAGTTCCTCAATCATCATCATCAAGAAGAAAATGCTAATATACACTATTGTGAATTCCACAACTTATGGGCTTAACGGCATCCTATCCCTAATTCAATTGCTTATTTCCAACTCCAAACTCATTCTCATTTAAAATCGAACAGCATGGGCATTTAAAATTTCCAAACCTCGCCCGCTTACATTTTATTTTTTGTTTTTGTTTTTTTATTTTAATTTTTTATATTTGCTTTTTTTTATTTTTATTATATTAAAATTAATATATTTTTCATAAAAAATAAAATATTATGAATTTTGATAAATTATTTATTAAAAAACATTATAACAATAATAATTATTTATATTAGTATAAAAATAAAATAATAAAAATTATTTTTAAAATATAATCTATGCTTATTATTATTATTTTGAATACATGGTCTATATTGTTTTACTCCTGATTGCTTTCTCATTTCGAAACAATTTATTTATTTTCAGTTCACTTTATTTTAAAATACGAACTTAGCTCCAAGCTCATTGACTCTCGACTTCATAAAAATCACGTCCCTGAAACACCGACAACTTATCACCCATAAAATCTAAAATTTTCACTTGTCTTAGAATTCGACGAAACTTTCTGGTCACTAGATTCTTCAAGACGAATTTAACGGCAAACTGGGCTTGGCCATCCGAGATCTAGAGAATTTCTGCGCCTCGAACCCTTGGCCAAGAATTTTATTATTTTTATTAACATTTTATCATTTTTTGAAAATTTATAATTTTCGGGTTTTAAGGTAGAGTAACAATACCTAAACCCGTCTCGGATTTGAGAAAATAAACTAAAACTCGTTAAAAAACCCGATTAAAATTAAATTAAACTCCGTGTCATTAAGAGCAAGTCGACGGGAACCCAAAAATAAACTGCAGACGCTGTCATCCCTACTCACTACCTAATGTTAAAAAACAAATATCCTATCACTTAACGCTTATTAAGACTATTCAAAGACAAGTTCTCAAAAAAGTTCTATTCAAAGATTAAGAAAAAACAAACACCACCCCACTATAATTGAGTGAGTAAAATACTTTTATCCCTTTTATTTTCTCTTTTAATATGTGTATTATATTCTCATAAGTAAATTTAAACTTGGTTCTTTCACAGTGTCCCAAAGTAACCACTAGTGTTAGTCTTATTCATTTCTTTTCTATTTATTATTTCAATAATTAATAGAACAAAAGGAAATAAATTAATAAATATAATAATTATAATATCTACTATATAAAATTGATAATTTCAAATATAGATTCATGAAATCAAGGTTAATTGTCAATAAACATTAAAAATATTAATTCGTACAATAATATCTATACCTGGATAGATGAGATTTTTGTTCAACTGGCTGCCTGTGCCACATATTATATATCAAGATTGTAATTTTAGGAGCCTCTTTCCTTCATTCAACCTTATCCCACCCAAAATAAGGATTAGACCGATAACAAACGATGCGTCGGCATCATCCATGTCGCCATCCACCGTAAGCGTCGCCATCCAAGTCCATCCTTATTGTACTCCTCGTCGTCATGGTCCTCACATCGCTTGTACCATTTCGTGTCCGTCGACAACCCCGCCAACCCGCAGACAGGTCACGTCTGTAACCCAACACTACTCACGAAAATCGTGAAATCTTTCAGACGAGCTCTACCCAAGATACAACATGTCCCAACATTTTACAACCACCACACCGAGTCCACGTGCGAATAAAAATGGCCACTTTAACTTACAAGTACATCAATACTACAAATATATCCCAACTAATCCATATTACATGGTTCAAGAGCTTAATAAGTCACTTTAATTAAACATATATTAAATTTACCATTTTAATACATGTTATACAAAATGAATACCAAAGCCAATAATCCCATTTCTTCTAAAACACGACTCTAGTGAGCGTCTTCTCAGACACTCCGCACCCTGGAACAACAGACCTCTGATGGCCGGAACAATGCCCAAGAGGCCGATAATTTCCTAAGCACAAGCATTCTCACCTACACATGTCATGACAACCAATCACACTAAGCAAATACATGATCCTACTAACGTCACTACATGCCTAATCTCACGCCCCGAGTCCTCACCGACTTCCTCACACATGCCCCAAGCCAGTGGTAAATACATTTTCAAAACAAAAGCTTTTTGTTCTTGAAAACACACTATCGAAGCCGTAAATATATCGACTACCCTCGCGCGAATCATTGATAATTTTTTTCAATGGGCCACGGGCCCGCCTTCGATGAACCGTTGACCACTCTCCAAGGCAATTCTTCATTAAAATCTTCCCTTGAAATTCCTTTCACAAACTGCTTATTTTTCTTTCAATTTCTTTCATGTCATGCACTACACCTACCATCTAGTATGGCTCCCACAGTATATGGAATTTACGCTGCCATTTCCACAATTCATGTTAATATATTTTACATGTATATATTAACAAAATTAATTCTATTGACAATTCATTTATTCGATTTACATCAATAACACCGTAAATTATGTCACATCAGTTAATTCACAATCTAAGCAACTACTAATCACCCAACTACACAAAATCATTAACATATCACGTGAATGCTGAAACCCTCGAGCCTACAAGACCGTTTCACGAACGATACGGGGGTTAGGGATTTCTCTCACTCGGCTCAAAGATTTTGAGACCGATAACACGCTCATCAAAGCCTCTACAAATCCCCCATTCATAAAACGCTCTAAATGCCAAAGACAAAACCGCGAGGAAAGATCCCTACCTTGAGTCATTAACCCACCAACCTGTCCACGGTAGCCCTCGCCGTGTGTGACCGACTCTCGCTTCTTGTCTGCCGAGAACCGATAAATCAACGTAAGTGGAAATCTTAGAAAGAAGTCACTCTTCTCTCTCTAAAATTCGAAACCCCACTCACCGCACGTATTTCCAGCCTGGGAGTAATAAAACTATTCTCCTTGGTCTTATTCATTTAACATTTCAATAATTCCATCAATGCCCCTTCATTTCACTATTCGACAATACGACTTAATCTAAGCTTCATTCATTTCCCATCATCCTCACTAATCATGCAACATGTGTCGCATGGCACATGTAGCGACTTCGGTCACATCACACGTTCTCACAAGCCGCTTTACCGCACCGGCATCCACCGGCGGCTCAAAACGCGGAATTTTCACCGTCCTCAGACCAACCAAATTCGACGTGGTAGCTAGATTTCGCGATACGATTCTAATGGTGAAGTCTGTTTCATCATTCGAGATCTAAAAAAATTTCGGATTTTGACCAAAATTACCATTTTACCCTTTAAAATTAGAATTTTCTGCTCTGACATTCTCCTCCTTAAAAAGCACCCTGTCTCAAAATTCTTCAGATAATCACCAGCAACCTACATGCATATAATGGCACCATGCCATGTGATAAACTCAGTCATTTAAGTATTGTTCATCAAACCACACTTCATCCCTAAACAAGAAAGGATGATGGCCCGTGATCGCGGTCCTCGTCCCGTCGACTCCTCCACTCCACTCTGGCCGCCATAGCACCTTCACTTGGTACTGACTGGTCCTCACAACGCTTGAAACCCGATCCCTATCCATACTGGCCACCGGTCCCCCGAAGGTCTCATCCGCGGTCAACCTTAATCTCCCTAATCCACTACATGAGCCGGATCTGGGAGGCTGTACCGGAAGACGCGAGACGTGAAATACCTCGTGACACCCCAACATGCTAGGCCAGAAAGCCAACCCGGCACGCTACAATGCCACCCCTCTCGCATCCCGGCGCTCCAATGAACCTCGACGATAGCCCCGCGCTTGCCGAACCGGATTACTCCTCTTAGCATCACCTTTAAGAAGACGGATCTCCAATCTAACCCCACGGTCATTGTACGTCCCGCATAGCTCTTCGTCACTCTCCGAAATGTGAGAAGACGATGTCGATCAAGCCCATACCTTCTGAGGTGTTCTAACGATCGTGACTGCGATGGAGCCTTTCCCCACCCGTCCAACATATCAAGGATCCGCACGGCTCCATTCAATGTCTCATATGGTTATCTCGTATACTCACTGGAGAACCGCCATATGTGCAAATTCCACCAAAGGCAAGTGCCTTCCCGCCACCCTTACGATCCAGGACTATGCCTGGGGAAGTATGTCCCTTCAACACCTATATGGTCCTCTCGATCACCATCCGTCTCAGGTGAAGTTGTACTCATGGTTAGCCAGGCCCAGCATTTTGAAACTTCTTCCTAAAAGTGTTAACAGAACCCTGATCCCTATCCGACACTATGAATAATCAGACCCATGTAAAATTGAACGATCTCTCGACATACAACAAAAAGTGACCTCTCCAATGAAGGTCATCCATCGCTAGAAATGTGTCGACTTCCGTGAGCCGATCCACTCATCAACGGCACGTATCGCGTCTCATGTGTCCGCGGGCAAATGGGTCACAAATCCATCTCGACGTGTTCCCACTTCCACCAACCACCTCCAATGGTCAAGTAGCTCCACCGGGCTTCTAGTGCCCACTTGACTGTTACAGACATCGCCTCAACAAAGTCCCCTACATGTCTCCCTCTATCCCGTTCAGTAGGGTGCTCAGCGACGAAGATCCCGGTACATCTTCGTGCCACATGGATGCACAAAGAAACGAGTAAAGTGAAACTCTAAGAATCTCCTCTCTCAACTCCATTAACCTGTGAACCACTACCCGTCCCTCTTATATTGAAGACTACCATCCGTGTGGGATGGCCCAGCCTCTCACATCTCGTATTCAACATCAGTCGGCCTTAATGGACACTATCTCCGCCCCGCATGCCGCCTTAGGGGATATCTGGCTTCCCTAACCTCACCGTTTCAGAACTGAAGCATGGTCTATCTTCGAGACTACGCCCTCTCAATCGATCAAACAAATCGCCAACTTCGCAGAATGGTAATCGATTCACCTTAACCCCGTCTAATTGCTCGAATCAATGCACAATGGGCGGTTCTCGTCCTTCTTCTTGCAAATAGAACTGAGCTACCATGGTGAAGTGCTCGGTCTAATGAACCCCTTGTCCAATAACTCATGTAGCTGGACTTTGAGTTTCTGCAACTCAACTGATGCCATCCTATGCGGAGTCATAAAAGATAGCGGCACTGTGGTGTAACTCGATACCGGTCTACAACCCTCGCGAAGGCAACCCAGGCTCATCCTGAAAAACATCCCCTATACTCCGCGAAACTACTTCCGAGGTAGATCTAAGTCCTGTCTCACCTCATCCTCTGTAAGGCTTGTTACCTAACCCGCCAACCTGCCCCAATACTTGACCTCAGACACCTGCCCGAGGAAAACATCATGCTTATCCCGAATACAATACGAGCACCACCTCGCAGATAGCGATAACCTCCTACGCTCACAATCGATGACGACTGTAAGTTGTCGCTAATCCATCCCTGTGACGACATCGAACTCGACATGTCCATGACCCTCAGTCCACTGTGAGTTAGGAACCCGGTGATTCTGGAACCGTGAATAACAACATATCATCCCTATCCTCACCCTAATCCCTAGTGGGAGAACTCACATACAAGGGCCTCCAAGGCCTCAACCTTCTAAGCCCAACTCTATCAAGCAACTGATGCAAAGAATGAACGAATGCGAAGCAATTAATCAAATAACACTCTTGCCTATATGCGAGAGAAAATCGCATTCTATATGATCAAGCTGACTGGGCCTCAAATTTCGCCGCCCATAACCCGCCTCTCGCCCCGCTCGTGTAACGGAGCCCATGCCCTTGAAACATATCGCCCGGGCTCGTACGCGCGGAGGAAACGAATCGTATCCTCTCCCGCCCTACCGCTTGACCGACCGGCGTTTGTCCCAAACTGGATCCCTGCCTCTGGGAGCAATCCCTCCTCATATGTCCAGGCTACTGGCAATGGTAGCACACCATCTACCCAGCCTGACTGGCAACCCTGATATGTCCCTGGCCCGGATGGTCATGGCCCTGGAACCCACGTGAACTAGATGTTGGGTTACGAGCAGAATATCAAATCTGGTTGGAACATAAATGCAGTGGAATTTATAATTTTTATCCCTTAACCCACCAAGAATCACATGTGTTTCATAAAAACCGAAGGAAGGGTAAACGAAACTTACCTCTCAGGATCGACCACAATCCTCAAAGCCTGCTGGCCTCTCGTTTATTCGATCTTCAAAGGTGTTGTCTTCTCCGAAAAGCGACCACCCTCTACAAAGTGATCCATACACAAACAAAATAAATTAACGATCTTTGGCTGAATGCATCACAAAGTTCAGTTCTCTCAAACGAAATTGTTCTGCTTTAGTTGTTCTAGAGTAAAAAGACAACCACTACTAAAAAATATATATGTCTCACATATATATATATAAGTCTGCTAGGTTTTAGTCAAAAACGAATTTTTTATATTATTTTATTTTTAAAACTCTTTAAATAATAACAATTTAAATTCAACCTTATATCGATATGAATGACTTATATTATTATATATTTAAAACTCTTTAAATAATAATAATTTAAATTCAAAATCCTTATCATATGAAACGACTTATTTATATTATTATATATTTAAAACTCTTTAAATAATAATAAATAAATTTAAATTCAAATCCTTATCAAATAAGGGAAACATTTATATTATATTATTATATATTTAAACTCTTTAAATAATAATAATTTAAATTAACTTATCGATACAAGGAAACGAATTTATATTATTATATATTTAAAACTCTTTTTTAAAAACCTTTATGTATTATTTCCTTATCCAATAAGAAAATATAACAAATTAATTATTTGTTATAATTTAAATCAATTCTAAAAACATTCTCAAATTAAATTCGAATTCTAAATAACAACACTATATTTAGTACTCTAAAATAATCTCATCATTTTAAATTACTACAGAGAGTGAAACCATAACTAAGTATTATTCGTTTTACTAAGTACCCTATAGGTTCCTAAATTTAACATTAGTGGGGCCAGCTCTTAAATCACATTTTTGATCCTATGTTTCATGTTACTTCAAAGACATTGCTACCACCAAGTTAAACGAAAGTTCTACCATCCGAGACAACATTAAATATAGCTTACATACTAATCATTTTGTTCTCATGATATCTTGATAGAATATAAGGTAATGGACAGTTAACCTTATATCGTTTCTATCTTTTATTACTGAACCCAATTGAACCCCACTAAACAAATGACATCGGATCTCCATCAATTCATTCAGACGGTCACATTTCTCGCCTCACTGGTTTATGGGACCCGCAGGATATCTCTTATAATAAGAAGGACAATTCCATCTTAATCGCTCATATCTCACTACATAATTCTGCCATATGTTCAAGTATAACCTTTATAGTCATCCGATTAAAGAATAACATTTGATTAAATCAAAACACAATATTCCTTATGTTGAGAATCAGAGCCATCTCTGGAAGTCAAAGGATTTAATGACACAACTATTAGAGATTAACTATGACTTTGATCCATATTAATCTCAAGAAGGTCCTGGTCCAATATTTGTTCTCAAATAAATAGATATAAATTTGATTTGTATCTCATACACATATTCATCCCATGAATATCAATCAAACTTTATACTAATCTTTAATTCATTGTTATTCCCATAACAATAACTAATAGTGGACATTTAGAATAATTAATACTATTATTCAAGGACATTATATATAATAAACATGCAAATCATCATAATAATAAATTCCTAAATAGTCAAAATACTACGTCCATGCACAGGCCTGTGAGTTAACTATTACTGGGCCACTAGAAGCCCCGGGCTTTCCTAAACTAGAAGAAGACTGACTCTCCTTCCTCTTGCCTTCAAGACTGTGATCCCGAGTGTCTGAGCAATCCCCGATCTCTCTCTCTACGGTCAAATGTCCCAACCATATAGTCCACGTCCTATAGGCTGAGTCCTATTAATCCTACCTCGAATGGACAACTTCAGCTCATTCTCGAATCTCCTAACCTTGGCCATGTCTGTGGCCACGTAGTCATCATCAAAACGGGCTAGCTCCGTGAATCTAGCCGTACATATCTAACACGGTCATAGTCCCCGTCAAATTTCTAGAACTCCCCAGCCTTTCAAGCAAAGTGACTGAGCAAGGTCCTGGCACTGCCTTACAGCATCATGAACCCCGCCATGTCATTGCGTCTTCTAGGTCTCAGGAGGTCTCGCCCCGGCCCACCACACTTAGGCCTCACCCTTCTGTAGCACACTGGCCTGGTCCCGGCTCATCAGGTAACCCCATGAACAGGGACATCTTCTCAACCCAGATGTCCAATGGTCCGCTACCATCGGATTCCTCCCCGTGAATATCGGAGGATGATGTGCCCCAACCTCCTGAGTTGTTTTAATTCCTCCTCGCTACTCCACGCACTAGTTTGCACAAGAACAGCCTCAAGAATCCCTACAAATTTCACAAAGGCCTGTAAAATACCTGTGAGGTCATTAGCACCTCGTGACGCCCCTATGTCCTCACTCCCGACCAGCCATCTACACATGTCAAATGGCAAGAAGATTCAATGCAAGATTCTAAGGTGTAAACACAAATTTCGAGACACTATTTACATACTAAAACATTTCATACACAACGCCGTTGCATCTATAGGGTAATGCAAGACAATAATTTATATTAAATTACACGCAATAAAAATAAGTTTATTTTATTTATTTCATTTTAAAAATTATTTTATTTTATTTATTTTTATTTTAAACCTCGTGAATAAAGCAGCTCATGAACAATGTCCAAAATGTTGGACTCATAACAGCCAGCACTAAGTCAAAATCGGCCGGCGGCAGCAAGACATTCTCGACCAAACGCGCCACACCGCACTAGCTAGCGCGCGCGCTAGGGCGCCGTGGTCGCAAGCCGGCGCCGGGCGCCATATCGCGGTCGTGTCGCGCTGGGCGTGATAGGCATCGCGGCTCGCGGTCGCCGGCGACAGACGCTTCGTGGAGGTCGCAGTTGACTTGTCACAGAAGGTCGCAGCCCCTTCCCGGCCAGATCACTCGCTCCCGCGGCCGCATCGTGGCTCATGCTCACCAGATCGCACACAAGGCATCAGGTCGTGCAGCCTTGTCCCGAGATACACCCAGCAGCCAGGCTGCCCTCCTGTCACGATATGCCCATTTGTATCGCGACACACCCCCCCAGCAGGCACATCACACGGTCACCCATCTAGACGGCCAGGTCAGAATATTCTCACAGACCAACGGCCATGTCGCGCCCAAGCCCATTCTTCCTAAAATTCTAAGGTACACTACACAATTCCCTATGTCGCGGACTCAAAGACAAGCAGATGGGCAATAGCTCATCCTTCACGTACATTTTGTTTTTTTCATCTTTTTTTTCCTTTTGTTCCAAATGGTCAGGAAGACCACAAAATTTTTTCTTTTTTTTTTTTTCATGTTCTTTACTAATCCAAAAATATTTATTTTAAATATTTTTTTTTCCTATTTTACACACTATAAAACCTCAGAAAAAATTTCTCCTCAACACATTTTTTTTTCCTATATGCTATTCACCAAACACACAAATCACACAACATACACAACAATCCATGTTATACACCCAATCGTTAAGGTAAAACACCATGCATGCAAGAGCCTCAACTCGTCCCGTGGATCTGCTAGGTAAATTCACATACCTAAACTTAACATCGAAAGCCACACCAGCCGCTGGTGGTTCTCACACTTTAATGACCATGGCTCAGCCTAAGTCCTCAAGCCCTAGGTTTTAATTACCTAAGCTCTACACTCCACCGAAGCCCCGGTTGTAATCGCTACTCCTAGCTCCGCGAATAAGCCGCGCGACACCCCAAATCTCCGGGTATTCGCTGATGAACCCCAAGCCAACCCACGGAATATTTTCGTGGGATGCCTGTAACCCGACACTACTCACGAAAAATCGGGCACTCTGTAATCGTGGAGCTCTGTACTAAAGATACAACCTTGTCCTAAATATTTTGCCAAACGACCACACCGAGTCCACGTGCGAGTAAAAATGGCCACTTTGGCCCATACATCAATACTCACAAAATATATCCCAACCAACTATATTACATGGTTCAAGAGTTAATAAGTCACTCTTAATTCAAACATATATTAAGATTTACCATTTTAATACATGTTATACAAATGAATAATGAAGCCACAATCCGCTTTCTTTAAAACGCGGCTCTAGTGAGCGTCCTCCCGTGACACTCCCAACACCGAAATAAGGATTCGATGTGGTGAGCAATGCCCGCAGGTAATAATCAGCCACGTTACTCCCCACCTAAGTGCACATGTCATGGCAAACAAACACACTCAAGCAAATACATGATCCTACTTGAATGTCTACATGCCCAATCCCATGTCTCGAGTCCTCACCGACTTCCTCACACATGCCTAAGCCAAATGCAGGTAAAATACAGTTTTCAAAACAAAAGCTTTTTGTTCTTGAAAACACACTACCGAGTTTCAGTAAATATATTAGACTACTCCTCGAGGCGAATTGTCGATAATTTTTCCTATCGCTACGGGTCCGCTCCGAGATGAACTATTGACCACTTCAAGGCAATTCTTCGAAAAATCTTCCTTGAAATTCCTCTTTCTACAACCGCTTTCATTTTTCTTTCAATTTCTTTCTGCCATGACTCACACCTACCATCTAGCTCCTGCATATGCAGCCATTATGTCATTTCCTCACAATTCATGCTAATATATTTTATATGTATATATTAACAAAATTAATTCACACAATTCATGTTATTCGATTTACAACAATAACACCAAAATTAGCTCACATGGGCTAATTAACAATCCAAGCAATTCATTTTGAATCACCCAACCACACACAAACACACAACATATCACATGAACAAGAAAACCCCTGAAGCCCAAGACTGCTCTCACTTAACACACAAGTAGGGATTTCTTCACTTGCTCAAAGAGATTTTGAGATCGATAACACGGCCATCCAGCCCTACAAATCCCTCCCATCCATAAAATGACTTCAACCAAAGAATAAACAAAGTATAAAGATCCCCACTCTGAGTCGTCGGAATCTACCAAATCGGTGTCCACTAGCCCTGTACCAAGGTAAATCGACTCGCTTTTTTTTATGTTCACGAGAACCACGTGTCCGAACGGTCGAAATCTAGAGAGAAGTCACTCCTTCTCTCTCTAAAATCTGAAACCCCACTCACTACACGATTTCCAACCCTTTGGAGAAGAAAACTATTCTCCTTTTTGTCTTATTCATTTAACTTTTCAATAATTTCATCCATGTCCCTTCATTTCACTATTTGACACATGGCTTAATCTAAGTCATTCATCTCCATCATCTCACTAATCATGCAACATGTGTCATATGAGTACATGTAGTAGGTGACTCTTTGGCCACATCATGTTCACAGTTTTCTTACTTCGCGACCCGACACCCGCTACCGAAACGTGAAATTGACCGCCTCTAATTCATCAAATTTGACGTGGTAGCTAGATTTTGCAAGACGATTCTAACGGTAAAGTCTATTTAGTCATCTGAGATCTATAAAATTTTTGGATTTTGACCAAAATTACCATTTTATCTTTTTTTCTTCAGAAAATTAGAATTTTATTGGGTTTTACATCGCTCGCTCCTATCCTCCCGCTATCGCTGCCGCCCTTTCGCTATGACGTCACTGCTCGCCATTGTCATTCTCATTAAGGGTCACCATAGCTTTAACTTAGGTACCATGTTTCTTCCAAGCTTTTCTACCCCATTTCAATTAAAAAAGGATCTCGAAAATAACACAATAATATTCCTGTTTGTTTCTAAAAAAAAAGAAACCCTAAAATCAATCTTGTAATTTTACAAAAATTATTGAAATTTGGTTCAAAGCTAGGCATTAAATGCCCAACCCCAGCAGCTATTGTCAACATCTCGTATTTGAATCATTAACAGCATCCCATGTCAATCTTAATTATTTCATAC